>JAVJIF010006214.1:0-209287 GCA_038442645.1 Agave tequilana
CAAAAGTGTATAATTGGTCAAGTTCAATATGATCCTCAAAGATGGGTGATTCAATTTCATTATGAATTGGTACAGGATCCAATGTTGACTCCGGGAAAAGATCGAAATCAGGTGAAGATACGGAGTCATAATCGAATCGGGGAAGTAAAATAGAATCACTAAGTTGGGGTTCAGGATCATATTCATTTTCAAGTTCTATTTCAGGAAAAGGATAACTTGCTAAACTGTCAATATCTTTTTCAAAATTTGGAGTTTGGGCAAGTTCAAATGGTTGTTCTGAAATGGAATCTTGATTTCCAAAACTACATGATTCTTCGGCTCTAACAGAATAGCTAGTGACATCAGGACGGTGGGAACGTAGAGATTCGACCATCATATCTATGTCACGGTTACGAGTGTTTTGAGCCTGAGTCATTGCTTCAAGCATCTTTTCATAGTTGATAGGTTCATTGTTTGATGAAAAGATGAAGAATTGTCTTGGAAGTGGTAGTGAAATTGTGAGTCCATCAGATTTTGGGATTTATGTTTGGACTCACGCATACTCATTTTCATAATTGATGGTTTCCTATTTTGGACGGGTGGAACTGAGTATGAATCTTGAACATAATATGGACTGGGTGGAGAAGGAGGACAATTTGGTTGAAAATCTGACTCGGGGTAGGTGAATCCCACTGACTCTGTGAGGAGTTGAAATCGTTATGGAAATTATAGTCATTCGATGGGGGGTATGGGTCATATTGATTCGGATAAGACCAATCCGGCACACTAGGTTGGTCAAAGTTGTGATATGCCGGGTTGATAATATCCGAAAAAGAATTCGATGTGTAATATGGATCATTATTAAAGTTGAAAAAATTATTATTATAGTCCATATCACACAATAGATACAAACAAAGAAAAATAAACAAACAAAAAAGAAAAAAAATTCTAGCCTAAGTTAGGGTAGACTTAGGACCTAGACGACTCCTAACTGGTTAGACTATCCACGGGAGGGTCTAATGTAGACTTTAACCACAAGCTAATCAGCCAGGTCAGGGCAAGGTTGGTGGAGGTTTTTTCGTCAAAAACGTTCCTTAATTAAATAACCACCAACCTTCGGGCTTTCGGCCCTCAATCCCTTTCCTAGACACTGATTTTGCAGGAGTTAGATTCCAACATTTTTCCCCCTTAAGATAATCTCCTAATTGAGTCCGAGATGTCCCTAGGGCCAACGTCTACTCAATTTTAGTTAGGATTGGGTTAGTGAGTGCTTGGAATCTGATTTTTGGGCTAAGGAAGGGTGATTAAATCCCCACCTTATCTTATTATGGGTTAGTGCCCTTAAGATAAATTGTGCAAGTGTACAAGATATGTAAATACGATTCACTCAAAGCGATAAAAATCAACTAAGAGATGATTCCTATTCTACATGCAATGCAGACGTACCTTACTCCAGCACTCTTCAACAGTAAAATATAAATGAATTGAAAAGACACGTGCCTAAAATGCAAACGTCTAATCAATTTTTAACTTTTGCAACAAATGTTTTACTGTTGATTATTAGCAGGTTTTTGTGATGGCATATAAGAAATAAAGAATTGCAGCAAAGTAGAATTGCAAAGCAAGCAGCCCTGCAAAAAACCTGTTAGTAGTCAACTCGTCCTTGCCGCGGATCCGCGGCTTTTGCTGTGGGAACGCGGCAATTCAGAGGGCAATGGGTCTCTGCTTTCTAGAACAGAGGCCCAATACCACTTGTATGTCACTACAATATTAATTTCCTGCTTTGATTGCCCTGTAACCTGCAAAGAGAAGAAAATTCGTTTTAGTTCTAAAAAATTTTCAAGAAAAATTCAGATTTCAATAAAAACATGTACCCTCCCCGGCAACGGCGCCAAAATTTGATTGAGGTAAAACCTGCACAAAAAAAATACAAAATTTTAGATTTAAGAATAAAAATGTGCAAGTACTCAATTCTTACCGCTATAGCAAGTGGCTATGCGGGTCGTGATCCACAAGGAGGGTTTGCGATGGAAGCTTTACGGTTCTTTATTGAAATCGTTAAGAAGAAAAGCGAGAGTTCTTCTCTGTTTTTAAGAAGTGAAATAAAAAAAAAAGAATTATGTTAAAATTAGAGAGAAAATGAGAGATGAAGAAGGTGGAAAAATCAGAAAACAATGAAGCGAATATGTACAAATGAAGTGGAGGAAAAAGAGTTGGAAGAGGTGGTGATATAATTTACACAAATGAAAGAAAGGAAGAAGATGAAGAAATACTTACCTAGGTTGAGTGATGACCTACCTGGAAACCGTTGAATGTTCTACCTTTACTTCGGAGGCGTTCAACGCATAGATCATAAGCTCGAGCTCAGTCCCCGTGCATATTATATCGTCAAGCCTAGCAAGAACGAAGTGATGCGGATCTTGGAGGAGGAGAACGTCTTCATGAACTATCGCTGGCTCTCACATAGCTTAGTTATACTTGCTTTAGAATTCACTTATAAACTCAACAACAACAACCAAGGTAAAGTAGAAGAGGAAGACGAAACAAATAAAATACGAACATAAAAAGAACTTTTACCTTTATTAATTGCAGAGACAATGGAAGAAAGGAGGAGGGTACATCGTCGGTGTCACTCTTAACATCAGCCTCTCTCTCTTACTTACATGAATCTTCTTCTACCCTAAGTTACATACAAATTACATAAAAAGAAAAGAAAAATCTAAACTACAAAGAATGAAAACTAGGCTAAATCCTAATCTCTGCCTCCTCCCTTGCTAAGCTAAAACCAGTATTTATAGGCAAAAAACCTAAAGGAGAAGATCCCAGGAAGATTGGGGAATCTCCTGGTCTGATGTATTTCCCGTATCTTCTTCTGATTTTCTCATTTTTTTCCCTTCAAAAGTTGACAAAACAGCCTTTGATTGTGCTTGATTCAGGGAGGATTCTTCTCAACCTTCCTTATATGCCAAGATTTTGCCTTGATTCAGGGAGGATTCTTCTCAACCTTCCTTATATACCAAGATTTTGCCCACAGGGAGGATTCTTCTCAACCTTCCTTATATGCCAAGATTTTGCCTGATTTTTTCATCTTGATTCAGGGAGGATTCTTCTAAACCTTCCTTATATGCCAAGATTTTGCCCTGATTTCTTCATTTCAAATTTATTCTGAATTAATTAGAATTTGGTGGGCTTTTGGGCTTGTTTCTCTTCATCTCCTTAAGGAATGGCCTGCAAATAAATTAAACATTTAATTAGGGCAAAGCAGATTTTATTCTATAATAAGTATGGAAATATGATAATAAATGTGCAACATTAGTGACCAATCACCTTTGAAGGGGTACGACTTTCGGTAAATGTTCCCTTATAGATGTGTCCTCGGAGTTTGGATGTGAGGCAGGACTAGTAGGATGAAGGGATCAGAGCATCTGGATCTAGATCTACTATATTTCTTTTTAAAAATATTAATAGAGAAATGTAATAGGATATCTTATATTACTCTTATTTGATGTAACACAATGAATTTAATGGAATACATTTTTTGGAATGAAAATAACGATATTTGGATCTTACTGTTGGCCCGAAGGCCCATCACTTGTTTTGATGATGATTAACTCAGTAGTTATAGTAATAATGATCTTGTATTTAATTAGTATCAGATATTTGATCAAGATCTTAGTTGGTATTTAGCTTCAACAAAGGATTTGAAGTCATATTTTGGAGCTAGCACGTGTTGATTCTAGAGCTCGCGCATCAAGATTGCATCAAGTATTCAAGAGGAGTCTAGCTCATTGGATTAAGGTTTGGACTAAGTCAAGAAGGAGAAGAAGACCTTCAAGAGAAGATTTCCAAGAAGGAGAAGAAGACCTTCAAGAGAAGATTTCCAAGAAGACTTGTGTCATGTTTGTAAGTATCAAGATTTTGTTTTTATACAAAATGTAAGGATAGATTAGTTGGTGGATTTCTCAAGCTTCATATACACTCTCACACACAAGATTTAGATGTGTTTTCATAGAAGAGTTTTCGTTTGAAAAATACCGGTTTAGTTTTTTAAGATTCAAAATGTACATGTGTTTTATCAAAACTTAATTTAGAGCTTAAAGTCAAAAACATAGATATTTCATCATATATATGCAGTGCATCATATCCATACACACTAAGCTTCAAAAGAGTTTAGAATATCTTATTTTTGTATTTGAAAAAGTTTTGAAAAAATCGTTTTTGAAAAATACAGATTTTTGTTTAAGGAAAAACTTCTATGTTGCAAAATAGTTCAAAATGTTTGTAACATGATTCGATTTTTATTCAAACATCTTTGTATTTCAAAATATATCAATGAACTTATTTTTGTAGAATTTATGAGAATTTATGGGATTTTATTGAAGGAAATAGACCGTTTTTAATCCCTATAAAATGTTTTTCTGGCCTTCTGCCAGTCGACCGCACGGTCTACTGAGCCAGAGGTCGGTCGATCGGGCGGTCCACCGATGTGTACAAACGTGCACAACCTTGTTTGGCTAGAGGGCAGTCGACCGACTCGATCGACCGCCAGAGAGTTCTGCTCTCTGGATCTGGCCCCGGTCGATCGGGCAGTCGACCGACAGAGAGCTTCTACTCTCTGTATCCAGGCCACGGTCGACCCGCCGGTCCACCGGTTGCACAATGGTCTGAAATCCGACCGTTGGCCGGTCGATCGACAACAGGATTTCCTGCTGAGTTGGCCTCCAACGGCCATATTTTAGGAGCCTATATATTGGGGTTCCCTTGAACTGTTTTTAATAAGATTTGAAGAGAGTTTTTGGGCTAGTTTTTCTTACCTATCTCAGTGATTTTCTCCACATATTTTAGAACTAATATTTCCAAATCAAAGGAAAAGTTTATCAAGAGGTTTTCAAAAGTGATTTTTGAGTTTTTCACCACCAAATCAATCCTAGTTTTTCTCACACATACTTGAGATTTCCATTGCTATATCAATCCTATAGGAGAGTTGTTGTGAGAGTGTTTTTAGGTGATTAAAGTGTTTAGATCACCAAAGTGTTCATTCTTGTATTTGAGGAGGCGGACTTGCGGGTTCGTGTTGTTCGAGTTCTAGTGAAAGCTCAGTGTAGAGGTGCGGCCTCTACAAGTTAGTGTGCTTGCGTGTGTTTGTTCTTGCGGGAACAAATGAGGGAACTAGTGAGTCCAAGAGTTCTAGTGTGAACTCCTTGTAGGTGTTGCGGCACGAGTGATCCGGTGGGATCGATTCTAGTATAAATCCTTCATAATGTTGAAGGCGGGGATGTAGAGTAAGGGTGCTCGAATCTCGAAACAATTCTCCCGTGTTTGTGATTTCTCTCTCTATCTCTCACTTGTATTTATATCTTACATACTTACATTGTTTATCTCTTTTTTATGCTTGATATATTTGTGCTCAATTGATATATGCTTGGGATTGTTTGCTCACATTTGTATTCAACCAAGAGAGCCATAAAGGCACCTCAACTCTTATCTAGAGGAATCTTGAGGAGATAGTTCAGAGCCCTTCACTGAAAATTCGGCTACTTTCTTGTATTATACTTGGTGTGTCTAACTTAATAGTTTTTAGTTTGCATAAATAGTTTTAATTCTGCATTAATCATCATTAGATTAGCTAGTCACCTATTCACCCTCTCTAGGTGATTTCAATTGGTATCAAAGCTTGGTGCTCTTGATTTGGGTCTAACAACCTAGAGTTAAAGATCCTCATTTATAGCTAATCACAATATTTATACACACACATGGATTTCATGTCACCTTCCATGTTTGACATTCTTAACATCCAAACTTGGAAAGCTAAGATGTCCATGTACCTCAAAGCCTAGGTATTCATGTTTACTTTGCCACCATTAAAGATTCATATTGTTTAAATAGCCAAAATCTTGAGGCTAATGCAAAAGCCATTCATGCTTTAAAGAGTACCCTAAATGATGAATATTTATCTAGAATTTCTAACTTTGATTCGGCTTTTGTATTATGAAACACTATAGTCTCCCTTGGCAAATAAGAGTAATACTATGCGGGGAGCAACTCGGATGATAAAAGTGATGCTTTCAACTTGTGCTACATGGTCCAGGGGATAACCCTCTTGAGATAATTCTGAATCCGAACTTGATGAGGATGTTGACATGTCTTATGATGATCTTGCTTCATTTTGTCAACAACTTCTTGAGAAATATGACTTGCTTAAAAAGGATAATAATAAATTGAAAAAGAACAACACTTCTTGGTTAAAAGAAAATGATTCTCTTAAAAATAAATTTACATGTATGTCAAAAGAAAATGATATGTTGAAAAAGGATAATATTTCCTGACTTCTAAATTAAATGATCTTTATGAAGAAAATACTTCTTTGAAAAATAAAATTATTTTGGTGGAAAAGGATAAGGATATTGCTTTGGATGAAAACAACTCTTTGAAAAGAAAAATTGTTTCAAAAGAAAAGGAAAATATTTCTAAAAAGTAAAAGAGTGTTGATTCTCATTCTCACCATGCTTTCATACTACTATTGATAAAAATGAGATTCAATTTTAAAAATAGAATAAATTGTTTGAGCTCAACTTTGAGCAATTGTGCATTTAATCATAATAGATTCGAAACCTTGTTTCAAAAGAAACAAGCTCCACATGTACATGCACATCACCCACGGACACATATGCACACTTTGCACATCATGATCATACTCATTCTCATGTGCATACTAGAGTGTATAAGTGTACACATTGCGGCCGCAAAGGCCATTTAGCAAAGTTTTGTTTTGATAAGATAAACCATATTAATTATGCTAATAAAAATGTTTGGGTTTCAAACAATGCTAACCCTCGTGGACCCAAAAGAAAATGGGTACCAAAACCCTCCCCTCTTGTGTTTGATGTAGATGTGGGCTCTCACATGACGTGAGAGGATTGGTGCCTTGGTGGTGGATACATGGGCTTGAAGGACACTACAAATTGATGCATCACTATCAAGAAAGTTTGGTGAGAACACTACCATGGTTTGGAGATATAGAGATGTACCTTAATGGTTTTGGTAACTATCTCTAACTCTTTATTTATTTACATGCTTTTAGACTATTGATTTTTAGCATATTTTTTCATGATTGTTATTAAATGTCATGTTATTTAGACTTATGACATGCATATATAGTAATTGAGATACACCCATGTTCATATGGATCCATATTTTATTTTTTCAATTTAGTTTTGCTATTGTGTATATCATTACTCTAAAATATGTGCATTTACCTTATTAATCATGTTTGTTTATGGTTTTGCATTTCATATTTTGATTACATATTTAAACGTAAATTTTTATTAAAACTTGTGTATATACTTGTACAAGTAGTGAGAAACAATTGATTCTTATATGTTGTACTTCATTCTTTTGTACTCATGGCATGTACATATATGTAACCTAGTTTTAATGATTCTTCATTTATACATGTTTTTTATATTCTTATGTTTGCCTCATGCATATGTAATTGTTGTTCAAAACTAATAAATATACATGTATACCGTTGAGTCACTTGCCTTCATGCAAATACTATTATAGACTCTTTTATGTTTGGGATATGTATGCATATTTCTAGTTTTGATAAAACATATATATGCCTTGAAGTTTGTTTTAATGAAAAATAAATTTTTATGATTTTCTTGATAAAAAGAAATTCATGTTTATTTTGAGCTTTATTGATTATTTCATGAATATGCTATTCACATAACCTTTGTACACTCACATTATATGTTCACCCATGATTTTATTTCATGAGCACATTTTTGAGTTTTATAGATTTCGAGTGTCAATCTTTGTGTATTTAGTATGTCTCAGGATATACATATGTTTTAGCTTCATGTTTGAAGGATTTTTAACTAGTTTTTAAAAATTACTTTAAACTAGTTAGTTATCCTTTAATTGGTAGAGTTTTCAAACTATGCTAAAATATTTTCAAACTCTTATTTTTTAAAAAAAATCCTACCAACCTTAAAAGGCGGATGGATGGGTGACCATGCCTTGTGAGCCTTATTGAAAATCTTTTTATCATGTGCATGATTAGGGTGGATAATTATGAGTTAATACACTTGATCCTCATCATATTTTCAAGTGGTATCACAATTGATATTTTTTTGTATACTCATATTTTGTTTTCTATATATGTATGCTTCAAATTTCAAATAATATCAATGTTATTTGGTATTTTTATTTTCATACATATAAATGATTTGATTGTGCTTGATTTACAATATCCTTACTTGTTTAAGGCACAAATTATGTTTATGCTAAGCTTGACTTAAATCTTGATTTCAATTGGTATCTCAACTGGTATTTTAATGAGTTTATGCATTGTTTTCAGTTGGTATTTCAATTGATATCAAAATATACTTCATATTTTACTTTTATTTGATATCAAAATTTACAATATACTTCAATTGATATCAAATATTTTGATTTCAATTGGATTTCAATTTCAATTGGTATCAAAATATAAAATATTTCACTTTCATTGGTATCAAAATTTACAAATGTTTCAATCTCAGTTGGTATCAAAAATTTCCAATTTCAAATAGGTATCAAAAATCTTGTGATATCTTAAAATTTTTTGTGATATAATTTTGTTTACTTACAAATGATATCTCAAAAATTGATTTGTTGATTTAAGAAAAATTCAAAAATTGTCTTTAAAGTGATTTTTAAATGTTTTGATATGTATTGCCTATATGCAAGGGGAACTTAACATCTCTTCTATATATAGATTCATGTTGAGTGTATCTTATATTAAGGAGATTGACATCTCTTCTTTATGTGATACACGTGTGTAGGGGGAGTTTAACATCTCCACTTATACATTATATGTTATGCTTTATGTGAGTTAGGGTTTTGTCATCCCTTCTTCATGTAATGCATGTATACAGGGGAGCTAACTTAACATCTTCCTCTTCATGAATGTATATCGCATATATATCCTTATTATTGATTTGTTTTTCACCCCTTTTTTGATGATTGACAAAAATGGGAGAATGATTTTGAGTTTATATATGCATATTTAGAAATTGAGTCTATGCATACATTGAGTTTATGCATGATTCTATAAATTATGTTTATACAAAAAGGGGAGAAGGATTTTGAAAGTTTATACAAAAAAGGGGAGAAGGTTCTTGAGGAGAAGAATTTTTGATTTATGCATGTTTCTCTTACCTTGTTTTTTCATATTTATTTGTTTAGTTTTATGCACTTCATTGAATATCTATTTATTTATTATCATGCATGAGTTAAGGGAGAGCTTCTATCAAGCTTAACTTTAATCCATGCATATATAGCCCCATGAGTTTTGTCATCATCAAAAGGGAAGATTGGTTGCCAGAAGGCTCGTCACTCTAGTTTTGATGATGATTAACTCATGTAGTTATAGTACTAATGATCTTGTGTTTAATTAGTATCAGATATTTGATCAAGATCTTTGTTGGTGTTTAGCTTCAACAAAAGATTTGAAGTCATGTTTTGGAGCTAGCACGTGTTGATTCAAGAGTTCGCGCATCAAGATTGCATCAAGTACTCAATAGGAGTCTACTCATTAGATCAAGGTTTGGACCAAGTCAAGAAGGAGAAGAAGATATTCATGAGAAGATTTCCAAGAAAGAGAAGAAGACCTTCAAGAGAAGATTTTCAAGAGAACTTGTGTCATGTTTGTAAGTGTCAAGATTTTATTTTTAGATAAAATGTAAAGGATAGATTAGTTGGTGGATTGCTTAAGTTTCATATACACTCACACACAAGATTTAGATGTGTTTTCATAAAAGAATTTTCGTTTTGAAAAATACGGTTTGATTTTTTAGGATTCAAAATATACATGTGTTTTTATCAAAACTTAATTTAGAGCATAAAGTCAAAAACATAGATATTTCATCATATATGTGTAGTAAATCATATCCATACACACTAAGCTTCAAAAGTGTTTAGAATATCTTGTTTTTGTATTTGGAAAAGTTTTTAAAAATCGTTTTTAAAAAATACAGGTTTTTGTTTAAGGGAAAACTTCTATATTACAAAAATAGTTCAAAATGTTTATAATATGTTTTGATTTTTAATCAAACATGTTTGTATTTAAAAGTATATCAATGAACTTAATTTTGTAGAATTTATGAGAATTTATGAGATTTTATTGAAGGAAAAAGACTGAGTTTTTAATCCCTATAAAATGTTATTATAGCCTTCTGCCAGTCGACCGCACGGTCTACCGAGCCAGATGTCGGTCGACCCGGGCGGTCGACCGATGTGCATAAACGTGCACAGCCTTGTTTGGCTGGAGGGCCGGTCGACCGACCCGGTCGACCGCCAGAGAGTTCTACTGTCTGGATCTGGCCCCGGTCGACAGGACGGTCGTCCGGCAGAGAGCTTCTGCTCTCTGTATCCAGGCCACGGTCGACCGATCGGTCGACCGGTGGCACAACGGTCTGAAATTCGACCATTGGCCGGTCGACCGGGCGGTCGACCGACAGCAGGGTTTCTTACTGAGTTGGCCTCCAACGGCCATATTTTGGGAGCCTATATATTGAGATTCCCTTGGACTGTTTTTAATAAGATTTGAAGAGAGTTTTTGGGCTAGTTTTTCCTACCTATCTCAGTGGTTTTCTCTACATGTTTTAGAGCCAATATTTTCAAATCAAAAGAAGAGTTTATCAAGAGGTTTTCAAAAGTGATTTTTTGAGTTTTTCACCACCAAATCAATCCTAGTTTTTTTCACATATACTTGAGCTTTTCATTGATATATCAATCCTATAGGAGAGTTATTGTGAGAGTGTTTTTAGGTGATCAAAGTGTTTAGATCACAAAAGTGTTCATTCTTATATTTGAGGAGGCGAACTTGCGGGTTCGCATTGTTTCGAGTTCTAGTGGGAGCTCGGTGTAGAGGTGCGGCCTCGGCAAGGTAGTGTGCTTGCGTGTGTTTGTTCTTGCGGGAACAAGCAAGGGGACTAGTTAGTCCAAGAGTTCTAATTTGAACTCCTTGTAAGTGTTGCGGCACCGAGTGATCCGGTGGGATCGATTCTAGTGGAAATCCTTCATAGTGTTGAAGACAGGGACGTAGAGCAAGGGTGCTCGAACCTCAAAATAATTCTCCCGTGTTTGCGATTGCTTTCTCTATTTCTTACTTGTGTTTATATCTTGCATACTTATATTGCTTATCTCTTTTATATGCTTGATATATTTGTGCTCAATTGATATATGCTTGAGATTGTTTGCTCACACTTGTATTCAACCAAGAGATCCATAACGACACCTCAACTCTTTTCTAGAGGAATCTTGAGGAGTAGTCCAGAGCCTTTCACCAAAAATTCGACTACATTCTTGTATTATACTTGGTGTGTCTAGCTTAATAGTTTTTAGTTTGCATAAATAGTTTTAATTCCACATTAATTCATCATTAGATTAGCTAGTCACTTATTCACCCCCTCTAGGTGATTTCACTTACTTGGATTGTGTCTGTTATGTTGTTGTGGGAACAATCATACCTCTACGGCAGACTTGGGTTTGCATTGATGTCTCCGACTGGGAAAATTCCCTCTTTCAGAGCTGGCAATCATTGATCGGATGGTGGGATAATCTGCCTATACGCTAGATAATAGGACCTATTGGTCTCCAAGTGGGGAAAATCTCATCAACGGAGGGTTTCGATCGCCCGTAGGCTTATTGAGAGGGAGCCTGGTAAGCTGGTGCTTGCATTACCGTCTCCAAGTGGAGACATTCCCGCAACAAAATGTACAAACACCGGGGATTCTAATGGGGAACACTCTCATCAACAAGGTGAGGACTCTGAAAGGGAGGCACTGCTACAGTAGAGGGTTTTGATTGCCCGTGGGCTAATCGAGTGGGAGCATATAAGCTAATGTTTGCATTACCATCTCCGAATGGGGGACACTCTAACAACAGAACGTACAACAGTTTGGGATTCTGATGGGGACACTCTCATTAGCGGGGTGAGGACTCCAAGCGGGGGCATTTTCATAAGAATTTTGACTACCTATAGGCTAATCGAGAGGGAACACATAGGCTGGTGCTTGTGTTGTGGTCTTTGAGTGGGAGACACTACCACAATGAAATGTATAAACGTTAGGGATTCTGATGCGGGATACTCCCATCAGCAGTGACGACTTCGAGCAAGGAATACTTTCACAGTGGAGGATTTTAACTGCTCTTAAGCTAATCGAGAGAGAGAGCCCATAGATTGGTGCTTGCATTTCCATCTTCGAGTGGGGGACATTCCTACAACGAAACATACAATCCTCAGAGATTCTGATGGGGGACACTCCCGTCAGCTGGGTGTGCTGAAATGGTTAGGAGCAAAAGTTTAATTTTTATTCGATAATTTGGAGCATAATAAATTAAATTTAATTGAAATAATAGGGGTGTTTATCGATGTACTCCCCTGCTTTCATTGGAGTTACGGGCTCACTCAATCTCTTTGTACTGGGCGATTATGTATTGTGGTTAGGCAGAAGGCGGGGCGCATGGCTTTCTTGCACCGGAGGCCGCCTCGAGAGTAAGAACGTACTTTTTGAGGAAGCCTTAGCAGATAAGTTCTCCCAGGTACCACGAGAGGCTTTTGCAGTGGGCAGGTTTGTATCCCTTGCTGTCATGATAAGAACAATAATCTTTAACTCTAGGAAGTGTAGGACCCTATTGGATCGGCTTTGGGCGCCTTACCCATGGTTGGTCCTTGATGGCACTGAAGACTCGTTGATGGGGAGCCTCAGCAGAATGAAGTGTTGTTTCGTCCTGAAAGCTCAAAGTTAATTTAGAGAAAGAGAAACAATAACGTCTGCTTCTTGAAGGCGGGTTGCCTCTGATTCTCGTTACTCGCATAAGTCGGAGTCAGGGAGTAGAACCAACCTGATGCCGTACTTTTCAGTCTGGATGAAAAGATCAGGCATATTAGTTGATCATTGTGAGAGATGATCACCATCTTATCCTGAAAGTGTCTGATGTGTTGAACTAGGTCACTCGCTCGGGAGTAGTAGTCGAAGGTGAGAGTTATGAGCTTCTTGGGGAACTCGTACTCCAGAATCTCTTTGGAGAGAGGAGAGTCTGAGACTTTACCAGCTGCCAGTGTTAGTCCGCTACGGAGCTACAACTTTGCCTCCTGAATACACCTTTGGACTATTTGTCGAGGGTTTTGATGTCAGTAAACTCTTCGATCTTTCTCCAAGTCTGTAGCCCTGAACATCCGCTTGGTAACGAGGCGAATTAGCTTCATTGTTGGAGACGTCTTTGTGCAGGAGAGACATTGGTCTGGGCACCTCATATCTGTAATGGGCCCATCGCCTTGCATTTCTCGCATTTCAGGTTCGCCCTCCGATTGCATTTGCGCCTGAGTGCCTTAGAGGGTGGTGATTTGAGCCTAGAGTTGGTCATTGAGTTTCTTCAATGCCTCCTATTCAAGAATGACGTTCTCATGATCAAGAGTCACCTCCTTCTGATAGTGATTCGGCCGGGTTGTTGTTCCTTCGTCTGCTCCTTCATTTTAGCAAGCATATAAAGAATGTAGATTTCACACAGTGATAGTTGGTTGTTGGTAGTTGTCTCCTAAGACAAGGAGGAGCCGACGTCATCTGTGACGCGTTCACAGTTGGTGGTGTATGAGGGACCATGCGTCCAGCGTTGGTATCGTCCTGCTTTTGGATGAGGCGTTATTGTGGACGACCATCTGCTTCTTGGGGGCCATCGATGCTTAGGGGAGAAGCTTTTTGAGGAAGATTTGCTTGGAAGAGAGGGAGATCTTGAGTGTAGGCTCAAGCACTGAATGAAAGCATCCGTTTATGGGGGATAAATCTTACTGATTTATGGTGGATAAATCTCCACCATAAGACCGAACACTCCCGATTTGAACTGTCAAAACACACAAAAAAGAGACACCTTTAGGTTAAGAGAACCGGTGAGGTGTCGGCCTAAGATCCTTGGGCGTAAAAATCAGATAGTGGGAACGTGAGAGGACTAGGAAGAGGAAAAACTGCTAGTGTGTTTGGTGGTGGACTGATAGAGGAAAATTGTTGGCCCAAAGGCCATTAGCTCTATTTTTGATGATAGCAAAACATATGTAGTTATGCTTTTAATAATTTTTTTAGCAAAGTTTCAGGCTAACTCTTTGTAGCATTTTAGCTCCATCACAAGACTAACACATCTGGAAGCCAAGAACATGTCGATCCCAAAGCCTAAGCACATAAACGAGCTCAAGGATCAAGATTGCAAGAGAAGACTATATCAAGATTTGTATTTTTACTTTTTGCATTTTAGATAGGATTTATAGTCGTTTGTCAAAACTAAGATGGTATAAGTTGATGGCTCTTTGGGATTTACACACACATATCTTTCATATTCCTAGAGTATTTTAAAAGATTTCAAAACATTTTCTTTCCATTTTTCAAAATCAAGTTTCGGAAAAACGAGTTTTGGAAAAACTGATTTTCGATTTAGAAAAGTGTTTTTATAAAATATAGTTCTAACTTTATTTTGTATTGATCCATGATCATATACTACTTCTATCAAGTTCCTAGAACTTTATTTTGTGTTTAAAAACAAGGTTTATTTTTGTCAAAAAAAGACTGGTTTCAAAAAGATCTCCATAACTTGCTTTTGGCCCAAGGTCAGTCGACCAACCGGTCGACCGTAGGCAGAGCAGAATTGCTCTATCGGTCGACTGAGCGGTCGACCAAGTGCATTGTGTACACTTTGGTCGATCGCACGTCGACCCTGCAAGAGAAGACTATATTAAGATTTGTATTTTTACTTTTTGCATTTTAGATAGGATTTATAGTCGTTTGTCAAAACTAAGATGGTATAAGTTGATAGCTCTTTTGGGATTTACACACACATATCTTTCATATTCCTATAGTATTTTAAAAGATTTCAAAACATTTCTCTTTCCGTTTTTCAAAATCAAGTTTCGAAAAAACGATTTCCGATTTAGAAAAGTGTTTTATAAAATATAGTTCTAACTTTATTTTGTATTGATCCATGATCATATACTACTTCTATCAAGTTCCTAGAACTTTATTTTGTGTTTAAAAACAAGGTTTATTTTTGTTAAAAAAGACTGGTTTCAAAAAGATCTCCATAACTTGCTTTTGGCCCAAGGTCAGTCGACCAACCGGTCGACCGTAGGTAGAGCAGAATTGCTCTATCGGTCGACTAAATGGTCGACCAAGTGCATTGTGTACACTTCGGTCGATCGCACGTCGACCCTGCAGTCAACCGATTGTAAGAGCTTTGTTTTCAGTTGGGTCCGATTAACTGCCCCGCTCGACCGACAGAGAGCTTTGCTCTCTGTTGGGAAAAATGGTCGACTGATAAGTCGACCGCTATCCCAACGGTTGAAAATCCAAATGTTGGCGGTCGATCAGCCGGTCGACCGATAGAAGGATTTCCTTCTGATCTTTTTCCAACGGCTATATTTCTGTTTGTCTTTTTCTGAGTCTTTTCCAACGACTCTTTTATGTTTTCTCCTCATGTTTTCATCCCTATAAATAGTGGGACTATAGAAAAACCCATGAACATGTTTTGACAAATTAAAAAAGATTTTACAAGTTTACAAGAAGTTTTAATCAAGTTTTAGTTTTTTTCTTAAAAGATTTTCTTTTGAGCCAAAATTTCACATTCTTGATTTTTACCTTGAGCCTGCCCTCTACATCTTTACAAGCTATTTTCATTACACAAACCCAAAGAGTTTCACCTCCTCATCTTGGTTATGGGATTGTGCTTGTGAGCCTTTGTGATCAAGTGAAGATCATCTATTTTCTTCTATTGTGAAGTTGTAAATGTTGTGACCTCAAGTGAGCTTGTGAGCTTGTTGGCATGTGGCACCACTGGAGAGGACTTATGAGTCCATTTACTTCTAGTGAGAACTTTTAACGGTTGATGATCTAGTGAGATCAATCATAGTGAAAATCCTTCATAGTGTTGAAGGTGGGGACAAAGAGCAGTGGCTCGAACCTTAGAACATATCGTGTTTGCGATTGGTTACTCTTTCTTTCTTCACTCTACTCTCTCTTTACTTACTTGCAACTTATAATGTTTACTTATTTGCAAGTATTCCTTGTATTGTGATTGGTATTTGCTAGGTTGCTAGCATGTAAATTTTGATTCTGCATCATTTGCCATTTAATGTAACCATTACCTATTCACCCCCCTCTAGGTGATTTATAATTGGTATCAGAGCCTAACCCTAGTTTTGGTTTAACCATCTTAGGGAGATCCTTTCATTTGACTATATTTATTTCTTGCATTTGTTATTTGTTTATACACTTATACTTGTTTTCAGGCATCACACGACTTCTCTAGCATCAGTCCCCACCCAAATTTGATTGGTTGAACTTTCTCATTTGGAAGGTCAAGAAGAACCTATTCCTTAAGTTCTTATGCGTTAAAGTTGCCAAGGCCATTATCAAAGAATTTGTTGAACCTCACGGTGATGAGGATACATGGTCCGAAGCAACCGCTAAGGACTATGAGACCAATACTAAACCCCAATATGCACTTACACAAGCATTAAGTGATATGATCTTTCTCGTGTAATTAATTGCAAATCCGCTTATGAGGCTTGGAATGATCTTATCATTACTCATGAGGGGACGTCGCAAGTCAAGAGATCTAAAGTTGACTTGCTTCAGTCTCAATATGAGAATTTTTACATGCTTGAAAATTAAAGTAACGATGAGATGCTTACACGGTTCATCAAGATTACTAATGAATTATCTTCTTTAGGCGACACCATTGATAATGACCAAAAGATTCGCAAGGTCATTAGAGCTCTCTTTAAAGCTTGGAAAGTCAAGGCGACAGCCCTTACGGAGCTCAATGATAGAGAGGAGATGGACTTCTCTATCTTCATTGGAAATCTCAAAACCCATGAGATGAAAATGAGAGTGAGAGAAGAAAGGGAGACTCCAAAGAAGAAAGCGATAACTTTCAAGGCTACCCCCTCATCCTTGATGTAGAAGAATCGTTGGAAGACGGTGATGAGGACTCTGCTATGCTCATTCGAAGAGTGGGCAACATGTTTTATAAAAAGGGAAGATAAAGCAACTTCCGAAGAGGAAGACATCAAGGAAGATTTGAAAAGAAAAAGGAGGAGATGGGTTCTTACTTTCATTGCAAGAAGATGGGCCATCTAATTGCGGATTGCTCTCACTTCAAGCCACTACCTCCACGAACGTGCATAAGAAGAAAAGGCGATGGTAGCCACTTAGGATGATTTGGAAACAAATTCCGAATAGGAGATTGATGTCGTACACGTTTGCTTCATGAAAAACGAAGAGGAAACTTTCATGGTAAATCTTGAAACCTCATTAGAAGATGATGATTTAGCTATGGATGAACTTGAACAATTTTTTGAAGAATTACAAAATAGATATAAAATTTCTCTTTCACAAAATAAAAAATTGAAAAAGGAAAATGACTTTTTAAAGAATAATCTAGAAATTATTTTTAAAGAGATAAACGACTTATCTATTTCTTTTAAGAAAACAAAAAAGGATTTTGATAAACACAAACTTGTTTGTAAGGGTAAAATTCCTAATATTGCTTTTAACAAAAATAAATTTTTGGATATCCAAAAGCGTATTGATGTTTGGATACCACTTCGAAAAAATGTGCATTTGACATGAACAAATTTAGTTCTATGTTTTCAAAGGAAAAAACTCAAAGGAAATATACACCTCATTCATCTCACGCACACCATGAAAAACATACACAACATGCACATACACATCAATATAATCATGATTTCTTGTATGGCAAAGTGTACACATGTGCACATTACGGCCACAAGGCCATTTAGCAAAATTTTGTTATGCTAAGTTAAACATGTAAAATAAAAATATTTAGATTCGAGAAATTACTAACCCTATAGGACCCTAAAAGATTTGGGTACCAAATAACACACCCAACTTGATTGATATAGGTGTGTCGTCCTCCCCAAGATATAGGGGAGATGGTACCTTGGTAGTGAATGCATCGTAACTCAAATGATCAACCGTCATATTGCATAGCTATCAAGAAGCACCTATTTTGGAGATTGCCTATGCTTTGGTAGCTTCTCTACTTGAAAATTTCATTTCTAGTTAGATCTATATATGCATAGGAATAGCTAGCTTTTCTTTTGGGTTAATATGCTTTAGCTATGAATGCATGATTTTTTTTTTGCTGTTTTATGGCTTGCTTATATTTGAGCTAGTCTGTTAACATTACTTTTGTTCTTTACTAGCCCATGAATTGCTTGCCCATGTTTACAATATTTTTTCATGCTCACTTGGTTGATAGATATCTTTGCATGTATGTGTACATAGAGTAATTTATTTGCTCATATACATACATACATACATATATATATGTATGTATGTATGTAATGTATGTATGTATATATATATATATTGTTATACATCTATCTTGTGGTTGGGCATCATATTTAAATCATATTTAATCTATAAATCAAGATAGTAATTGCGTGTCTCAACTTTTATCTAGAGGAATGACGAGGAGAAGTTCAGAACCCCTTAAGGGTATTCGGCTTCAATATCTTATTTTTAATTGCTTAATATATATTTAATTGTGAAATATATATGTTTAATATAATAATAAAAAAATGTTTTGATATCATTTTCTTGTGTTTTTCATGCGTATAAGATTTTTGGTGTTATTTCTATATTTTACGTATAAAAAATATCCCAGATAAAATTTTTTCAAAAGCCCTAATTCATATTTTTAAAACTGATTTTTGGGGAGTCGCGGTCGACTGAATTGACTTGGAATAGGTCCGGTCGATCAGGCGGTCGACCGAGGGAACCTGAAACAGAAAAAAAAAATTTGGCCTAAGCTGATCGACAGACCGGTCAACCGACTGTAGCTGAGATGCTTTCGGTTAGACCCCAGTTGACCAGGCGGTCTACCGTGAGTCGGGGTCTGCTGATTTTTTACTCAATTAAAAACCCTAAAATCTCTAACTCTCTTATTTTTTCTTCTCCACCGTCTCCCTCTCCTTCTCCTCCCTATTTCCTTTCCTCCCATCTCTCCAAACCCCTTCCAGACTCAAATTACTCCCGAAAAGTTATTGGATCTCTCCTCAATACTTCCGATTTGTTTGATTTCAAGGAGAAAGTTCGGTCTCTTTAAGGTATAATCCCTAATCTCCCAAAATCTTCTTTATTTCATAATTTTTTTCTAGAAATCTTTCTTAAATTCGTGCCAAACTCTTGTTTATCACCTTCTTATCTTTACCATGTCAAAGAGACTTAGATGTGAGAAGGGTAAACAACATGAATCCTCATCAAACCTCTTTGTTTCTCAGAATGCATCTCATCAATTTTCTGTGATCCATAATAAACATGTAATTTCTGATAGAACTGTTGTGCTTGCTGATTTTGAGCACTTTAATGTTTCAAACATTTGAACACAAGCTCTTTAGAATACCTAGTCACCATTAAAAACCCTGTCTACTCTTAGCTTGTACACTATTTCTACTCTAATCTGACTTTACAAAATAATCGTGTCAGATCTAGGGTTTTAGTCAAGGACATTAACATTTCTTTAGATCGATTTGCCCATCTGCTACATCTTTCCTGTGAGGGCGTAGATATATATAATGTTGATATCCATGATTTTAAATATCCTGACAGTGAATCTTCCCTCACCGCATCTCTTTTACTTCACGATAATGATAACCCAACCTTTAGGTAGGAACGAGGTGAAGTATTACATGCTCACTGCCCAGGTCCTAACTAAGATAGTGTTCTATAATCTCCTGCCAAAATTAGGAGAATATAGTCATGCTCAGGGTTCTGCTTCCCTCTTAATCTATTGCCTTTTGAAAGTCATTAGAGTTAACATTCCTCAGCTCATCATCACTTTCATGATTTCTGAGCACTTCCTGATCCCAAACGGCATTTACCATTTGGGATGCACATTACCCGACTCCTCAAACAATTAAAATTTGATTTTTCTGCTGAACGGTCCATCGAACCGTCTATTGACATCAACAACACTTTTCTAAAGAAGATGCATGTTAGGGAGTGTGCTCCTGCTCCTCAGCTCCCTCCTATCATTCCTGATGTTGCCCCTAGATCCTCTTCAGTCTCCTCAACCTCCGTTGACCCATACACAGCTCTCTCTTCTCAGCTTCGTGAACATGATCTGAAGATGACCATAAATTTTGAATGGATGGAGCACAAAGTTCAGAACGACCTGCAATATATCTGCCCGTCCATTTGCTACCTTCAGCATGCATCGACGAGATCTATAGTAGGAATGCTTTGCCTGTTCCTCTTCTGAGAGGTCACGCGTAGCCTCTTCCTATATTGGGTCCTTCATTTGACACCTGGGTGCCTCCTCCAGCTCCTTCCGAGGCACCAGCTCCTCCTGATGATCCGGACTTTCAAAAAAAGTGACCTCTTATATGTTGATGACAAAAAGGGGGAGAGAATTTTGTGGAGTTATCTAGGAGTTTTTATTTCATGTTTTTATTTATGTACTTTTTTACGTGGACATGTAAGTGTTTGGACGTGTGTTTTTTATATTGTAGTACTTACTTTAGGGTTTGGAACTTGTTTTGAGGTTGGCATGAACCTTTGCATGGACAAATTTCTTTTATGATATCACTATTGTCTTTGAAAAATTATGTATCTCCTTTATGGTTGATATTTTATGTGTGGTATGTTGTGTGTTTGTGTTCTTGTGTATCTTTTGTAAACCAACTATTTACCACTTGTTTTGGAGGTTGGAGATTATTGGTTGGTTGGAGAAAACTTTTGTGCATACACCTTTGTAACTCTGCATTATTGATATGCATAAATTAGTTGCATAGAGATTATTTGATATATTTTATTCATATATTTTTATTGATGCATCTTGCCTATATGCCATATTTGATATATGCATGAGTTTAGGGAGAGCTTCACTTGAAGTCTCTTCTCAAATTATTTGTGATAACTCGATGTGTTTGTAATCATCAAAAAGGGGAAGATTGTTGGCCCAAAGGCCATTAGTTCTACTTTTGATGATAACAAAAACATATATATTTATGTTTTTAACAATTTCGTTTAGTAAAGTTTTAGGTTAACTCTTTGTTGCATTTCGGTTCCATCACAAGACTCACACGTTTAGAAGCCAAGAACATGTCGATCTCAGAGCCTAAGCACATAGACGAGTTTAAGGATCAAGATTCCAAGAGAAGACTATATCAAGATTTGTATTTTGCTTTTTGCATTTTAGATAGGATTTATAGTCGTTTGTCAAAACTAAGATGATATAGGTTGATAGCTCTTTTGGGATTGACACACATATATCTTTCATATTCCTAGAGTATTTAAAAGAGTTCAAAACATTTCTCTTTTCCATTTTTCAAAATCAAGTTTTGAAAAAATGAGTTTAGAAAAAACTGATTTTCGATTTAGAAAAGTGTTTTTACAAAATATAATTCTAACTTTATTTTGTGTTGATCTATGTTCACACACTAGTTCTATCTAGTCCCTAAAACTTTATTTTGTATTTAAAAATAAAGTTTATTTTTGTCAGAAAAAGACTGGTTTCAAAAAGATCTTCATAACTTGCTTTTGGCCCAAGGTCGGTCGACCGACCGGTCGACCGTAGGCAGAGCAGAATTGCTCTATTGGTTGACCGAGCGGTCGACCGACATGTGCATTGTGTGAATTCAGTCGACGTGTGGTCTACCGAAGTGCATTCGACCAATTGCAAGAGTTTTGCTCTCGGTTGGGTCCAGTCGATCGCCTCGGTCGACCGACAGAGAGCTTTGCTCTCTGGTTGGGAAAAATGGTCGACCGACCAGTCGATCGCTATCCCCAACGGTCCAACCGTTGCGGTTAACTGGCCGGTCGAGCAACAGAAGGATTTCCTTCTGATTTTTTCCCAACAGCTATATTTCTGTTTGTCTTTTTCTCGGTTTTTTTCTCAATGACTCTTTTGGTTTTCTCCTCATGTTTTGTAACGGTCCCAGTTTTCTAATATCTTCAATGTACATAAACATTCTTTTAAACAGACAGATTATCATAATCATCCCCAAATCCTTAAAAATTTTGACAGCACCTCCTCTGTATTTTGTCACTTGTCCCAAATACAATATATCTCAATATCAGCCTACATGGCTTTTCAAATCCATATACATAATCCAGACTCAATCACCCACACAGTCATAGTAATATTTCGGCTTGACATCGCCTACTTATGGAGAAACATAACAACATAAGCTCTAGAGTTTCCCTCTCGGTATCCATAGAATTTCAGAAATGATAAATTTAGACTTCATGATCATCATATTGATAATACACTTCTTGTTATCACAACCCAATAAAGATATCTCACATATCAACTTGAAATGAAACTACTACAACGGTTCTCTAATATATATATATATATATATATATATATATATATATATATATATATATATATATATATATATATATATATATATATATACAAGATTATTCATTTATCTCATGTGTCCACAAGTATCATCAACAAGCAAAAATGCTCCAGAGTACAAAGTTTGGATTGATCCAAAATGAACCCTGCGCAGCATAACCCTGACCTCTGCCTCCAAGCAACCTGCAATATACCAATCTGTGGGAGGGTGAGCTCGACAGCTCAGTGAGTAAGGTAGGGATAAATCAAGAAATGATAATATCTCAATGAAAGTATGAATATTCGCGCAATAAGGGAAATCTGAAACAGTAAGAAGACAAAGAATCAGAGGTATCCCATAGTTTAATAATCAAGACCCCAGTCTCTAAATTTCTGAGGACGATCAGACTCTTATGATTGTACTCCCCAATTTCTTTCTTGGATTTTCATCTTTCCGTGTGATAAGGTGTATGAGTTACATAAACCAACTTTCTCGTCTTATGTGCACATAGTGTGTATTACTCACGTGCCTTATATTCCACGCTTAGATATACCAACCACCATAGTTATGCCATAAACCTAGTTTATGCATCCAGATAACACATACATCACAAGCCATACTTATGTAACATATAATCATATCATACTTTTCATAATACAATATCGCATCACACTTCAAGTAATGCATGGATTTAACCTGTACACTTTCACACAATTTATAGTATTTCATTTCAATCAGCTAAATCTGTGTTCTGATGTTTTCACTATTATATATATGATAACACCCCCAGCATACCCCTAGTGTCACACACACACACACATGTATCACACATAGCCATTCATTCTCAATCATTTATAAGGATGCAATTATATGTATATCATAGCACCGTCTTCGCACTCCGCCCGTGCCATACGGGTCCCTTCCTCCCAATATGATATATATCACCGTCTTCGCACTCCGCCCGTACCATACGGGTCCCTTCCTCCCAATATATGTATATAATAGCACTGTCTTCGCACTCCGCCCGTGCAATACGGGTCCCTTCCTCCGTAACACAATGTGTACATATATAATAGCACCATATCAGCGCATTTAATTCCATAAGATTCATACATCATGCACACCATTTCTTATATAAAAGCAATCATATTCTCAATTAATGTTTATCTGTTAGATTGTAGTCTTATAGGAATATTCACACAATTTGCTTAATCAGAACATGCCACCCATATATATTATGTATATAAATCAAGTGATCTACACTCATCATATTCATATCAATCATAATGATTTCTATTCAGTAATGTACATGTCAATGCCCTTGTACACCATATTCCAAAATCCTATATTAAATGCAACACTTATTACACAAGATTGTGTTCAGTTCTAACCTGCCTTACTATCCCTTTCATGGTGAACATGAACTAAATATTGTTTCAGTGTCTAATACTCGCAAGACTATCCATGTTTAGTGTAAGTACTAATTTACCGCAATAAACCCTCTTTCGACCATAAGGTGGTGAAGCTATCCCTTTTTCCTTGCAACATTGTGTATGTGTGTAGATATATAATATGGGTACTTTCTATGTGATGCTCTAAATAGATTTTTAATAAAGAACGACCATGTTCACAAGGTTTTGCATATACATAACAACCATCGGTAGGAACATATGTATATATGTCGAATACCCATATTTCTCACTTTCAAATCTTCTTTTACGAGATTCTAAACATCCATTATTACGCTCACTTAATTTGGTCATCATCTCAGATAATCGGTTCATCCCCCTTAACTAGAATAATTAAAAATGTCACAATTACTGTTTAACCCACGGTATGTTGCAAGACATTGAACTCAAATAAAAGAAAGGGGACTCATACATGCTTATAAATTGAAATACCACTGTCTTGATTTAACCTACCCTTTAATAAGGCCTAACAATCCGTTATTACTTAAATTCCTTCGATACGATGAATATACTGTGGTCGCAACCAAGATTATATATATCTATAACAGCTATTCTCATTTACTCATGAATTGAGTTGAAACTGTTTGGATTCCTGCCTAACTACTGATCTTCATACTATCAATCCCATCATTCTGATTTCCCATTTTTGATATTACAGTAAGAAAATCTTTCCTTTCCATTAGTATTCATATTCACTCATCTATTACTCTACTGCCAATATAATTTAGTACTGGCCGTTAACTTGTCCATTTATCAGTTAATTACAATTGATCGGACTATCATCCTTACCAGTAACTTTCGGCGTTCCAGAAATTTTCACTGACTATATGCCAATAAATACTCTATTCATAGTCCAGTTTACTAGGCCACGGAAGGAATTTTGTGTTAGGGTGAAATATGTCTTTTGGAGTCCATAACATAATAATTCCCCATCTCTTGTAAAGTTAAGGCAAATTTGAGTCTGGGGATAATTGTCCACAAACCGAGTGTACTTGCAACACCGTTTATGAGACATTATTATAAGGGGTCAATACTTTAATAAACAGGTAGGATATGCCCGTGTTCATAACATGTGTTACTGAAGAAAAGTGTTTCGTTCTATACTCAGCACAACGTGCCTACATATAAATTCAATAACCTTCCCATAGATCCCACCTAAATATGTTTCGTCGGATCTGACCTCCCTAACAATCGAAGATGATTTTATCGTAACTCCTATTTTTGATATTAGAATGAAACACAGAGACTTCCATTAAAATTTATACTTACTGATCTTTCTAACGATATATTACATGCCCAGATTAATTCGCACGAACAATCCTAATAAACAGAAAATCTATTAGACATCCAAAATTCTGCAACTTGGTACTTTCGACTAGTTGTCATATTTCAGTGATAATTCCCAGCACAGACCTTTGATTAGGACACCGTAAGCGCGGTTGGAAAGTAGACTCGATTTACTTTCCAACGGTATATCACATGACCTATTTCCTTTTAAATATCCTTACGGAAGAAACCCCAAGTTTCAGGTTTAGATCTGGACAGACTTTAACAGCTTTGTATTACTATTTCAAAAGTGCTTTGAACTAAACAATTCTCAACTTTTTCTTTTATTTCCTCATCTAAATTAGATCATAAGTAAGTCATAAACTTAAGTATTTAGACCTTTCATCATGAGAAATTTTTTTTTATAAGGACATTCATGGTTCGATCGCTACTTGATTTATCACTAACCCCTTTAAGTCACCTCTAACTTCATAGCCTAAATCATATCCTAAAAAATTTTCTTTTTTATCTCGCTAACATCACCAAGATCAAATTTTGGTTTGATTTCATAGTTATTACGTAAGAATGGCAAGAAGCTCAACCATCACAAGTGTAAAAAGTTTCAAGAATCTCAATCTACACTAATGGTTAGGAGAGATCTATAACTTGATCTCCCCCAATTGTAACGATCCCCGAATTTATGATACTAATTCCACGCTTAGGATTAATCTTGTCTTCTAATAATACATTGATCGTTACTTGGACTTTTAATATGATGTCACTCAAGTTTTTGGCTTAACCTCGTCTACTTAAAGAAACCAATACTAACCTCCGATCCCACAAGATATAATCATATACAAAATACAAGAGAGTATGCTTCTTGATAAAATTAAACCAACTCAAAATCATACCCTTCTTTGAACACTATGCTTTCACATAGGGTTATTAGTTTGTTTCAAAAGGCTAGGTTGCATATTATTACAAGAGAGTTACATAATCACAAGAGAAGTTCTACTATAAGAATTTGTAACACCTAGCAAGTTCATCATGCATTAGTCCAATGATTCTTTTAAGAATTTGATCCTATTTAAGAAAGAATAATATTGTTCAAAAAAAATTGGCCTCACATGTCTCTCAATGAAAGCTTCATCACCATCAAAGTAAAATGTGAGATTGAGATTTCTAGGTTGAGATTTACACCAAATCTGAAAATTTATGAACTCCGTTACTACATGACATACCTATCATGCAACCTCCTTACCCAACAATTTCCTACAATTGGATTAGCTCAATAAATCTCAAGATCAAATTTAGACCACTACATACTTTAATAAACATGAAATTTCAAGGAATAATTGCATGAATAGCTCAAGGAAAAATTCCACTAAATTCAATAGATCAAGATCTAGGGATTTCAAAAGATAGATGAAATTTGTGAAATGAGAGAAAGGGGGAAACCCACTCACAACATCCGAATCCTACCCTTCGCCGTCGCCGTCCGCGGCCTGGCTGGTCGCCGCCGCCGCCCAGTCGCGGCCTGGCCAGCCGCCGCCTGGCCGGCCGCCGCTGCTGGGCCTGTGCGCGCGCGCCTGCCAGATCCAAGAGGAGAGGGGGGAAGAGAGGAAAAGTTAAGGAGAGAAATAGGGAGTATGAAATAGAGATGGGGTTTCATTTGGGTTTCTAGGGTTTCTTTCTCCATGGAGAAATCCTCTCTAAGATGAGGATGAAGAGATGAAAATTCTCTTGACTCTTTTAAGGTCCCTACTCCAAAATATTACAAGTTTGCCACCTCTATCATCCAAGTGTCCACTCCCCCAAATCAAGAAGATCTAGGCCTTGATCTCTCCTCTCATGCATACCTACTCCCTCCACTAAAAAAATATAATATATAAAATTGCCATGGATGTATTTCTTGGTAAATACATGTGTTTCAAGTATAATACTAGTATATCATCACATTGAAATACTAATTACATAATAAACTATGGTGTAGGTATATTCATACATACCACTTGACAATCCCAAAATTTAATTGAAATTTATTACTCACTCAATCAACTTAATAACACAAGATTTATATTATTAAATCAGGGTTTAATAATTCGGGGTGTTACATGTTTTATCTCCTATAAATAGTGGGACTGTAGAAAAACTCATGAACAAGTTTTAATAAGTTGAAAAAGATTTTACAAGTTTACAGAAAGTTTTAATCAAGTTTTAGTCTTTTCTTAAAAGATTTTCTTTTGAGCCAAAATTTCATATTTTTGATTTTTAGCTTGAGCCTTCCCTCTACATCTTTACAAGCTATTTCACTATACAATCCCAAAGAGTTTCACCTCCTATCTTAGTTATAGAATTGTGCTTATGAGCCTTTTGTGATCAAGTGAATATCACCAATTTTCTTCTATTGTGAAGTTGTAGAGGTTGCGGCCTCAAGTGAGCTAGAGAGCTCTGTTGTTAGTGTTGCGGTACCGTGAGAGAGAACTTGTGAGTCCATTGATTTCTAGTGAGAACTTGTAACGGTTGACGATCTAGTGAGATCGGTCACAGTGAAAATCCTTCATAGTGTTGAAGGCGGGGACGGAGAACAATGGATCTCGGAACATATCATCGTGTTGTGATTACTTACTCTTTCTCTCTTCACTCTACTATCTCTTTACTTAATTGCACAGTTATGTTGTTTATTATTTGTAAGTATTCCTTATGTTGTGATTGGTATTTACTAGGTGCTAGCAAGTAAATTTTAATTCCGTATTATTTGCCATTTATTATAGCCATCACCTATTCACTCCCCTCTAGGTGATTTACAGAAACTGCCAGTGTGATGTGGTATGCGCTCTGAGGATTAAAAAAGTGATCTTCTACAAGAGGCGTGTTTATACTTGATAGAGATGGTGGAGTGGATGTGGATAGATATAGATCTCAACTGATCAGTTTGAACCTCCTGATCTCCATAACCGTCTGGATCGAGCCAGTTGGGATTTACGCGTTGGAAGATTATCAGTTGTTATCTCCAACTGTTTTGCTTAGCTGTAAGGTAGTTTTGGACAAGAAAGAAGATCAGACTGAATAACAGCTCTCATGATTTGAGAATAGTTCGCATCGATCAGCTTTTGGTAGGGATAAGGTCGCCACGTGGTGGAGCAGCCATGTGGCGAAACACTATCCGGAGTCGAATCAGTTCTGGGTGGTGCCTGTTTGATTTCAGAGTTCGGGATGGGAGGTGCCTTCAGAGAGGGAGCGTGCTATCGAGATTAAGATAATTCCAGAGGACATTATGACTTCAGAGGACATTATGGCTTCGCAGCAGGTGAGAGCTATTGTCGGACTTAGATATGGTTGAGGTCTTAGGATGAGGGTCATGAGAGCTTCCTAATGCTCCTACCATTGAACACACATCGCGATTCTGACGAGAGTCAAATTTGACCACTACAGATATATTGACCATCAAAGTTATTTATGTATATACACATATTGAACAAAGTATTTTCTCCGATATTAAGAAATGAAAAAAAAATTTTATATCTATTTTAGATTACTAGAATAATAAATATGTTACGAACAAAGAAAGGAGAAATAGTAAATTCAGTTGGTCTTCTTATTGTCAATATAGATCAAAACAAGTTTTAATTAATTGTTATTGGCCTTTGTTTCTCGGTAAATCAAGTCAAATATTCTCTAAATCTCTTAATTCAAGAACTTCTTCACTAGCTGTAGGTGTTGGAGGCTGCTACCTTTCGGCAAAAGTAAAGAAAATATCATGCAACTTGAGCTAAACTTAGGTCTTAGTTGTTTTGTCGTAAAAGGCCGCAAGACTTACGATCTTTTATGACTTACAGTATTTGTTGCAAAGCAACTTGTAAAATGCACTTGCATCTCACTTACAATTCATTTGCAACACAAACAGTTAATTTTGTGGTAATGCAAATCTCACTTATAGCCCACATGCAGCACAAACAGTTAATTTTGTGTTTATGCAAAAATGTATTGCAGATAGTTAATTGTAATTAGATTAATATTTTTATTAGATTAATCTTTAAATATGAGAATTTTTAATTATTAGATTAAATATAATTATTAGATTAGAATTTTTATTAATATTTAATAATTTTTATGCATTTAATATTTAATATATTTATTTTTTAATATTTACTAATATCTAATACTTTTAATTATTTAATATTTAATTTGATATATTTTAATATTTTTAATTATTTAATATTTAATATTTTATTTTTGATATTTTTTATTTATTGGATTTTTTATTATTTTATTGGCATTTGCATATATTTTAATATTTTAATTATATTTAATTATTTATTTATTTAATACTTAAAATATTTAATTTTTAAATTTTTAATTTTTATTATATTATATTTTTTAAATTAATTTAATTATTTATTATTAAATAATTATATATTATTAATATTTACTATTTTAATATTTATTGGCACTTTTAAAATATTTTTAAATGTCCAAACAGTTAATTTTGTGGTCAATTTTTTCACTTACGATTTACAGATTACGACAACCAAACACTGTAAAATACAATACACTTTTTCACTGACAATTTTACATTATCAACCAAACGCCGTAAAACTTATTTGCATGTAAGTCATATACAACTATAAAAGAGTTTACCACTTAAGTCATTTACAAATAATTATGACTTATGGCTAATTACGACTTATGGCTAATTACGACAACCAAACAGGCCCCCCTTACTCGATATAAGAGGGAACCGTGTTAGGTTGGGAGAAATCACGTCCACGTCGGGTTAGGTTTGGCTTGCACACCTGATTTTGACGCACCTAACAGTTGATTCATTTAAGGTGGACACATCCCATAACGGTCGTAACATGTAAGTTATGCGTGTGGGCCTCACACACATATTATAAGATATTATAAGAAGTCTAATCTCAATGTTAACATGAAATTGATCCTCTTATTGTATGTGTGTGTAGGGCTCACACACATGAACCGAATCCTGACATGTTGACATGTTGGTGATATGACAGTTCCTGGAACCAGGGCAGGTCTTCAAGGCCAGGTCTTCAAGGCCTAGATCATGATCAGCTTTTAGACAGAGAGCGAACGATCTCTCCACTTTAAAAATATCTGAGAGAATGAGAACAAACTCACCCACCAAAAGATTTCAATGGAGATATACTTGATGTGGGAGTTTATATATTTAAATATTAAACAAAGCGTGCAAGTCCAGAGTAGCATCACATCAAGATGGACAAAGACAAATAGTTGAGTAGCAGACCAAGCGAATTTGATCCATCAACTTTGTCACTGAAGATGTTTGTTTCGCCTTTACAGCTCTTTAGTTGGTTGTGTTTGTGAACACCAATCACACACACACAGCTTGTGGAGTTATTGAGAGAGTCCCAGCATGCAGGGCAGCAACTCAAAATTAACTCACTTTAGCTTCAATTATCACATGCATGGCCCATGTATTCCCATACCTCACTCACTGTACCCACAGTATGCATTTGTCCGGCATATCTTTTTCCTGCCACACAGAGAGAGAGAGAGAGAGAGAGAGAGAGAGAGAGCACTCACTACAGCCAGTGTCACTTCTCATCAATGAATGCATTTGCCATTGACAACTTGTTCCGCAGATGATCGCTTTCTTCGTCTTGCTCTCGTCAATCATTGTTGTTGCTGCTGCTGCATACCATTATGTGGTTGGTTGTTTTTTTGACTTTCTTGACTCTAATGGTAGAGCAAGAAGTAGCGTTACAAAAGAAATAAATTTTCAAGGCAGCTTAAAATCACCATTAAAAAGAAACAATGGTGGTTTTTAACCGTTGTTAATACGGGGCCGTTAAAAATCTAGGACATTTCATAATGGTTTTAGCGTGTCGTCAAACCAAAGATTTCACGGCGGTTTTAATTAGAACCGCCGTTAAAACCCAGTGATATTTTAAAAGAGAAAATCGTAACGAACAATCGCGACGCCCAATTGTCCCCCCCTTCGTCTTCTTCCTCTCGCTCTCTCCATCATCTCCCCTCTCCTCAGAGGCTAAAGCTCAACATGACAAAATCTAAAATAAAATTTATGTGCAAGTCACAACTATCAACAATAAATTAAACAAGAAGAAGAACATTTGATCTCAATTTCATCTTTCAAACATCAGATCTCAATTCATTTCAGATAATCAAGAAAACAATAAAGAAAACAGAGAGAGATAAAATCAACAATTTCAGAACCACAATTGACGGCAAAATCCATAGCAATGCAGTTGAAACCCTCGCTAGAAATTATTATAACTAAGAAGAAATTATTATAACAAAGGCAGGATTGACGAAACTTAATGGGTGACTTGCACCAAGTAATGTGTACAAGATTGCATATCTTTCTTGTTTTTTTGACTTTCTAAGAAGATGGCTCATAGAAACAAGCTAAATTTATACTTCACTCAAAGGACTTGAATTCACTTGAAGTTGTAAGTATTTTTCTTCAAGAGAAGATAACGTTACAATGGTATACATATATAAATTTGAAGAAGGTTCTAGTTGGTTGAAATAGTTAGCCAAATCAAAGAAGAATCAATTACATACCTCATTATTCATTTTTCTCTTTTGTCTTTACACAGATAAAAGATAATTAATTCTCTCATCCTTAATGGTTAAAGAATTTTTTGGAATCAGTAAAAGTGAAGTTACTACATACCATCTTCAAATTGTGTCGAGGACAATCAAAAAATAAGAGATAAAAAGGAGAGTAATTTGTGGTCATATATTTAGTTTTTTTTTTTTTTTTTTTTTTTTTGGGACAATTGCATATCTTTCCAAATTTACTTGGACTAGAACTTTATTTTATTATGATAATTAGGAAGATTTGTAAAACATTAGAAAAAGAGTTTAATTTTTAAAGAAAGTGAAGTTTTGCAAAACATTAGAAAAAGATCTCTAGGTAATTCTTGTGAGAAATGGATCTCCGAGTAATTAGAAAAATATAGGTGGATCTTCGAGTGTCTTCAGAATGTGAACAGATGTACCAACTAATTGACGAACTCATCTACCTTATATTAAATATTAAAAATAGAGTTTAATGTTTAAATGAAAGAGAGGATATAGGTAGTTAGAGCCAGGGGCGGACCCAATAGTGGGCTGGGCCGGGCTGTAGCCCGGCCCATTTTTTTCATATATTGTGTGAAAAATCGTAAAACGTAACTTATAGGTGAAGAATGATTGTTACACATCATGAGTAGCCCGTCTAGCTTAGCTGGTAGAGCGCAAGGCTCTTAACTTTGTGGTCGTGGGTTCGAGCCCCATGGTGGGCGGCAGGTCCTTTTATTTAACTTCCCTTGTTCTTCACCTTTCATTGGCTATAGTAAAGTAGAGCGGGAAACTTTTTATATATATATATATATATATACATGGGCGTTTTTCAGATATTCTCTTATATTTTTTTCTTGCAGCCCACCCCCAAAAGATTTAGTTTACTCTCTTGTTCTTCACTTGCAGGCCTTAACACTCGTATACATTCTCTTATACAGGAAAGAGATTAGCCCATCAACATAGATAGGGAGAGAGAGGAGATGAAAGCTTGATGAAGCTTGTGGAATCCAACTTGGATTCGGACTTGGTTTCTGAAAAGGAGTCAGATCCAATTGGAGTTTCCTAACAGGTGAATTGTTTCTCCTTTTAGGATTTGGAGTCCTTTTAGGATTTGGACTGCTTTCCTGCTTGGGGTCAAATCCAATTGGGGTTTCCTACATCCCTGAGACTCTGTGGCTATAAATAAGGGCTAGAGCCCTCATGTATTGTATCCAATGAAAGTTTCCTCAAGTATCCCTCTGTAGTTTGTATTGATTGCTAAATCAATAAAATCTCTCCCCCTTACCCCGAGAACGTAGGCACGTTGCCGAACCTCGTTAAATACTGTGTTGATTGCTTTTCTCTATTATTTTCTCTTCTTGTCGTATTGGTTACATCTTCGGCTGCATCAGTCTCCGCCTGGTTGGTGGATTCCTCAGAGAAGTTGTTGTTCTGTGCACAACAATTGGTATCACAGCATCCCAGGTAAGTCGTGGGATCGTGTGTGATTCCAAGGGCATCAGTTGCTATTTGGCGGAGATCGTGTGTCGATCTCGGAGCGACGTTGGGACTGTTTGTGGGATGGTGTGTCGATCTCAAAACAGCGTGTAGATTGCTCGAGGAATCAATTTGGAGGAGTAGATTGCTTTGAAAACTCTTCGAGGATTTTGCGAGGAAGTAAAGATCCTATCTTTATCCAGTTTGTTTTATCTAACTTCGTTTGTTTTGGCATTGCTTCGAGGAATCAACTGAGAAGATTGCTGGAGAAGGTACATCATCGAGAAAATTCATGAATCCACATCCGCTGAGGATTGATGTGGTGAAGTTCAATAGCACGAACAACTTCAGTATGTGGAGGGTGAGTGATGGATGCGCTGACGGCATCAAACCTCGAAGACACTCTACGGTTGGAGAAGAAGCGCGCATCAACAACTGAAGAAGATTGGGACAAGATGAACAGTACAGCGTGTGTTGATCAGGTCTTGTCTGACATAAGACATCAAGTATCATGCGTTGCATAAGACATTTACAAGGCAGCTGTGGGAGATCCTGAAGAAGAAGTATCTGACGAAATGTATAGAATCGCGGTTGCAGTTGAAGAGTAAGCTTTATAATTTTCAGATGCAAAGAGGATGCTCCATCAATGAACACTTGAATCGCTACACGAAACTTCTTACAGATCTAATTAATGTGGATGTGGAGACCAATGAAGAGGATAAGGCGGTAATCCTATTAAATTCTCTTTCTAGGAAAGAGTATGAGACCTTTACTCTTATATTGATCAATGGAAGAAAATTCCTTAACTATAGTGAGGTGTCTTCTGCTCTTGTGAGTTATGAAGTAAGGAGACAGGACAAACTGTCTTCTTCGGGGAACAGAACAACAGAGGCATTGGCGGTAAGAGGCAGAAGTTCCAATAGGAAGGGAAGAGATGATCAAGGAAGATCAAAGTCCAGATCAGGCTTCAGATGGAGAAAATCTCTACTACTTGAAGGGTAGTACGGTTACAGGTCAGATAGAGACTTCTAGTTCTTCAGATGATAGTTACACAAAGGTCTGGCAGATGAAGGTCAGACATGGAGGTGAAAAGTCTTTGCAAGCTCCTGCAAAGAAGGGATCATTAGAAAGTGCTACTACCTGCAACTTGGAGGGTGAACACTGTGTTCTGGACAAGAAAAGGTGAAATTCAGCACCAGTAGTACCGCTCAGAAGGTCTTCTTGATTGTGTTCACCTAAGTGTTTAGGGACCTGCTAAGACTGCATCGCTTGGAGGTCACAAGTACTTTGTCTCTTTTATTGATAATTTATCTAGGCATTATTGGATATATCCCATGAGACAAAGGTGTGAAGTCCTAGATATATTAGTGAAGTGAAAAAGAAGAATGGAGAAGCAGACAGGCAGGAAGATCAAGAAGCTATAAATTGGTAATGTTGAAAGATATATAAATCAATTCTTACGATTTGGTTAGAACACTAGTATTGATACTCACTTCACAGAAGGTATGCATGGGTTGGCTAAGGAAATAAATGTTCCTTGCTGAGAATGTTTGGTGGTTGTTGTCTAATGCACGATTAGACAAATTATTTTAGGCTGAGGCGATTGTGTATGCTAGCCATCTCATAAATGGATCAATTACGACAGGAGGTAAAACTCCATTGAAAATTTAGTCTGAGAAAGCTGCTCAAGTTCATGGTTTGCTTCGGGATTTGGAAGTCTAACCTACTTCAGTGCCGAAGATGGAAAGGTGAATCCGTGAGTAAAAAAGTTTATGCTTTTGGGTGTCAAGAGAATTATGAAAGGCTACAAGTTGTGGACCCTAAAAACAAGAATATCATGTTAAGTCGGCATGTCACGTTTGACGGGGACTTCAGTGTTGAAGTTTACCGTCTCTCAGCAGGTAGAGAGGACGGAGACTAAGGAAGTATTGCAGCGGGTGGAGGTTGATGCTACTCCACCATCTCTAGTTGGTTCAGCATCAGTGAAGACTTCACCGGATGTGACACCGAGTGGAGATCATGTAACTAGGGTTGATGGTGAACAAGTTGAAAACATTGATGAGAACGTCGAATTGTTTGCAGCCATTGGAACTAAGGTAAAACCACGCACGTGGGTGAAGAAGAATGAATCTCAAACTTGTGACCGCGATAAGCTTAAGTTGAAGGTCGTTGCTCTCCATGACGGTAGTGAGGAGGTTCATAGGACTCAGCCAGATAGATTCGTTGCTGAAGATTGAGATACAAGTGCTTGAGCTTGATGGAGTTCATTTGAATGAACTACGGTTGGTTTGATCCTTTGGGTAAGGTACGTATGCAACCGTAAAGGCGCAAACACATTTGGTAATGTGACCCATATGAAACTGTTTGGGTTCTCGAGAAGCTGATTAGGACTTCACGTAGAGGTGAAGAGTTAGACTTCACGTAGAGGTGAAGCATTGTGATCTCGATGAACAGTTAATCTTCTGATGAGAAGATGGTTAGCTTGAATAAGAGGGGTGTACATCCAGTTTGTTGAAGCCGATGATGGTGTTTGGTGTGCTCTACTTAGATTTGGTTGGGCCATCTCAAAGACATGTGGACTGGAGAGAGCCAGTCAATTGGGGAGTCAGTGTTAGCTCAGATGATTTTTCGTGAGGTCATGAAGTTGTTGAGTGAGAGACACGTTCGTTGGTCAGCTCGTATAGTATTTCTTCTAAGGTGAAGTGATGAGAACGCATGTATGGTACATCCTAGTTAATAGTTGAGCTGAAGTTGGAAACTTATAATTGATATTGGAGTTTGGTGAGAGTTGCAAGTGGCGACGGCAAACTCAGTTTGGATCTAGTGAGATCAGTGGAAATCAATTGTACGTATGCTGACGATTCATTTAAAGGAACAGATTTAGTCTATTGGCCAAGTCGAGATCGTGTGTCGATTTCGCCGAGATCGTGTGTCGATTTCGCCGAGATCGTGTGTCGATTTCGCCCGGAACGTTCAAAGCGGAGATCGTGTGTCGATTTCGCTGAGATCGTGTGTCGATTTCGCCAGGTGATATATTGGTGTTCGCTGGAGTTTGGCTCAGTTCTGTAAAATCTTCACCGAGGTGGAGAATTATAGGGAGAGAGAGGAGATGAAAGCTTATGAAGCTTGTGGAATCCAACTTGGATTCGGACTTCGTTTCTAAAAAGGAGTCAGATTCAGTTGGAGTTTCCTAATAGGTGAATTGTTTCTCCTTTTAGGATTTGGATTCTTTTTAGGATTTGGATTCCTTTTAGGATTTGCACTCATTTCCTATTTGGGGTCAAATTCAATGGGGGTTCTCAAATCTCTGAGACTTTGTGGGTATAAATAAGGGCTAGAGCTCTCATGTATTGTATCCAATGAAAGCTCCCTTAAGTATCGCTCTGTATTAATTTGTATTGATTGCTGAATGATTAGTTTTTCTTAGGATGGCTGAGATAAGACTTAGGTGTCTGGATGGAGGCTTAGAGTGACAGAAATGTAAATTTTTTCATACATAAACTCTTCGTGCATTTTAAGAGTTCAGGTGGCTACAATAAGTATATTAGTATGCCTCTTATGCATGCTTCATATATGGTTGATGTATTTGTGGGCTGATATAACAACACTAGCGGTGTGTTCAAGTCTGTATCTCCAAGTCAGTCTAAGATAGTGAGATTTTGGACAAAGAGCAAGAGAGCGCATGCTACTAGGTTTTGGTCAACCTCATACGTTGTTGTGTCTCTTTGTTTGTTCTTCCATATTTTCTTTCTTACGTGGAAATTCAATCGAGGGTGTTACAAAAGTATACGTGCACCAAATGTTTAATGAAACTTCAGAGTGATCCCAAGAGCGAGAGCTTAGCGTTGGAGATGTAGACGATGATGGGTGTGGCCCTAGAGCGTAGCAGGAAGAGGGGGAAGTGTTCTTAAGAGGGTTGACAGAGACATAAGAGGCGGTGGAGATGAGGGCTTTGTTACTTCATTATAGTTACAAGTATACAAAAGTTTGTGGAATAGAGTTTGATTTATTGTTTACAATTTTTCTCCCATATCATCTCTCTCTCATCGTATTACTATTTTCCGATCTTTCTTTTGAACGATGCTCGAGTTGATGAGCACTACAAGTTTACTATCTCAAACTCATTAAAATTAAGAAAGGGATTGAAGAGGATGCTTCGAGCAAAATTGTGTGCCCTGCGTTGCAGGTTTAACTTTGCTTACAAAAGAGTCCTCCACGAGTGCTTAGAAATATTTTCCAAATTATACTTTATTAAGAAAATTTTATAAGTTGGATCAGTGATGGAGTCAAGGAGGGGCAAAGGGGGCACGTGCGCCTCCCGGGATCGGTTCATGTGCGTGAGCCACACATATTATAAGGCGGTCAATCTCACATTGACACGTAGATAAGATGTCGGGTTTCAAGATGACAAAACTTAAATTCTATGAATCTCTTATAATATCATAAAAGGGCTAATCTCACGTGTCAATATAAAATTGATCCTCTTATAGCATGTGTAAAACATGCACGCACAAAAGCCCAATTCTGAGTCCTTTAAAGTCTCCACGCAGTCGCTGACCGCCTCGGCCTCCCTCGACAACGCACGATGTCGGAATTGTAGGAAGAGAGGGGAAGTCGAGGAAGTCGACAATCGACAACAAGGAGCCAAAGAAGAGGAATCGCAGCAGCAGCACCAGCAGCACGGTCGACCGAACCGGTCGACCGTTGTGCACCAACGTGCATAGGCTGTAGCGGTCGACCGCCCGGTCGACCACAGAAGGAGAGCGGTCGACCGCCCGGTCGACTGACTGACATTGCCTAACTCTTAGTTAGGACGGTTGACCGGCACGGTCGACCAGTGCTTTGGTCGATCGACCGGACCGACCGGTCAACCGACAGTCGAATTCGGGCTGTTTTGAAAAGTTACTGAATTGAAAATCAGCCCAATAAGGAAACTGATTCTTAGGGTTTCCTTGGGTATATGAGAGAGGCAGAGCTCTTCATAAAGTAATGCTTGTAATGCTTACAAAAATTGTATTGATTATCAAATCAATAAAGAAATCTCTTTTCCTTACCCTGAGGACGTAGGCGAAATTGCCGAACCTCGTTAAATTCTTGTGTTCGTGTTCTTCTCATTATTTAATTGTTCTCTGCTATTGGTGGTACTTTTATTTTGCATCTTGGCTTAAGGGTCTTCTACGTGGTTGTTGTATCTGCGTACAACAAGTGGTATCAGAGCATCCCAGGTTCGTCGTGGGATCATCTGGTGATTCGAAGGGCATCTGTTGCTGATTTGGCGGAGATCGTGTGTCGATCTCAGATCAGCGTTGGGACTATTTGTGGGATCGTGTGTCAACAGCGCGTGAAGTGCTCAAGGAATCAATTGAGGAGTAGATCTATTCAGAAACTCATTTAAGTTTCATGAGTAGGTAAAGATCTGATCTTTATCAAGTTATTTATCTAACTCTGTTGGTTTTTCGCATTACATAGAGGATCTAGTCAAAGAGATGGCAGAAGAAAGTACATCTGTGAGAACCATGAATTCTCATCCGAGAATTGATGTGGTGAAATTCAATGGCACAAATAATTTTGGCATGTGGAGGTGCGAGATGATGGATGCATTGAATGTATCGAATCTCGAAGATACTCTACATCTGGAGAAGAAGCGAAGCACAACCACTGAAGAAGAGTGGGATAAGATGAACCGATCAGCATGTGGCTTAATAGATCATGTCTAACATAAGACATCAAATACCTTGTGTTACACGAAACATCTGCGAGGCAGTTGTGGGAGATCCTAAAAAGAAAGTATCTGACCAAGAGTATTGAATCCAGACTACAGCTGAAGAGCAAGTGATCGATCGCTAAGATTGCACATTTATTATCATATTCTCATACTTATTATAAAATAAACTCTGATTGTTCTTAATTATTGTTTAATTTATTTGTAGGTCCAGTACTAAAGAGAGGGAGAGAAACGAGCCCAAAAAGCCCACCAAATTCTGATTTAATTCAGAATAATTCGAAATCAAGGAATCAGGACAGATCTTGGCAAATTAGAGAGGTTGAAAATTGGTTGAAATGGATCTCCCAAATCAAGTAGTTAAAGCCAACAATCAAAGATCGTTTCGTCAAATCCAAAAGCTGAAACGAGAAATCCAGTTGAAGATAAGTCAAAACGCGAATCCAGGGAGATACTCCCCCCCGGCTGTGGCCACATGGCCACAGCCAGGCCGCGAAAATGTGGCCAAACCCACATTTTCGCGGTCTTATCATTTCAGTTGGGGGAGAGTTTGCTCGCCCTATCTCCTCACCCTCCCCCATCTAGGTTTTTGCCTATAAAAGGCAGGGTTTTCACCGTAAATGGAACAACCATGCAGAGATAAAACTTAGTCCAATTTTTCGTTCTTTGTAGTGTAGATTTTTGTTTTCTTTTTATGTAATTTTAATTTCTTTGTAAGCTTAGGTTAGATTGAGACTCATGTAAGTAAGAGAGAGGCTTATGTTGAGGTGACACCGATGTACCTCCTCCTTTCTTCCATCGTTTCTGCAAGCAATAAAAGGTAACTTTTTTTTTATGTTCATCTTTACTTTTGTTTCCTTCTTCTTCTTTCTACTTTTTCTCTTTTAGTTATGATGAGCATTCAAGTGAATCTAGTAACATCGGTATAACAATGTTTGTGTGAGTGCCAACGATATTTTATGATGATGTTCTCCTCCTCAAGACTCCATATCATTTCATTCTTGTTCGTCTTGATGATGTAATGCGAATGGGGACTGAACTCGATTTTATAACTTATGCGTTGAACACCTGCGAAGGAAGGTAGAACATGCAAGGGTTCCAGGTAAGTCATCAACTAAAGGAGGTAAGTATTTCTTTAATCTTTTCTTTCTTTTCTTTTATTTCTTTAGTTTAGATCACCAACACCAACAACACCCACTTCTTTTATCGCTCCTTTTCTATTTCTTGTACATATCAATTCTAGTTTCTCCATCTTCCCAATCTCTCACTTTCTGCCTAACTTCATTGTAATTATTTTTCTTTTCTTTTCTTTTGACCAAGTATAAGAAATCCTAATTATGATTTTCCTATTCGTTAAAAAGAAAAGAAAAATAAATTATAATGAAGTTTTACAGAAAGTGAGAGATTGGGAAGATGGAGAAACCAGAATTGGATATGTATAGAGAAATGGAAAAGGAGTGATAAAAGGAGTGGGGTTGTTGGTGTTGGTGATCTAAACTAAAGAAATAAAAGAAAAGAAAGAAAAGATTAAAAATACTTACCTCCTTTGATTGATGACTTACCTGAACCCTTGTATGTTCTACCTTGCTTCGGAGGCATTTAATGCATAAGCCATAAGATCGAGCTCAGTCCCCATTCACATTACATCATCAAGATGAACAAGAATGAAATGATACGGAGTCTTGAAGAGGAGAATATCATCTGAAATATCGTTGGCACTCACACAAACATTGTTATACTGATGCTACTAGATTCACTTGAATGCTCATCATAACCGAAAGAGAAAAAGTAGAAAGAAGAAGAAGGAAACAAAAGTAAAGACGAACATAAAAAAAAAGTTACCTTTTATTGCTTGCAGAACGATGGAAGAAAGGAGGAGGTACATCAGTGTCACAAACCTACATAAGCCTCTCTCTTACTTATATAAATCTCAATCTAACCAAAGCTTACAAAGAAATTAAAATTACATAAAAAACAAAAATCTACACTACAAAGATTGAAATCAGGTGAAGACACCGGAGTCATAATTGAATCAGGAAGTAGAATTGAATCACTAAGTTGAGATTCATGATCATATTCATTCTCAAGTTCTATTTCAGGAAAGGAATAACTTGCCAACTGTCAATATCATTTTTAAAATTTGGAGTTTGGCAAGTTCAAATGACTGTACTGAAATGGAACCTTGTTTTTCAAAACAACAAGACTCTTCAGCTCTAATAGAATGGTTAACGATATCAGAACTGGCCAAACGGTGAGAACGTAGAGTTTGGACCATCATATCTATGTCATGATTACGAGCGTTTTGAGCCTGAGTCATGACTTCAAGCATCTTTTCATAGTTGATAGGTTCATCATTTTGTTGCGATTGGTCTTGAAAACATGAAGTGTTATGATAAAATTGTGAGTCCACCAGATTTTGTGATTGTTGTTTGGACTCACGCATACTCATTTTCAAAATTGATGGTTTTCTATTTTGGACAGGTGGAAGTGAGTATGAATCTTGGAAATATTGTGGACAAGGTGGATAAGGAGGACAAGTTGGTTGAAAATTGGACTCGGGGGAGGTGAATCCCCACTGACTCTATGAAGAGTTGAAATTATTCTGAAAATTATGGTTGTAAGATTGGGGGCATGGGTGATATTGATTCGGATAAGACCAATCCGTCACACTAAGTGTTTAAAGTTATGATATGCCAGGTTGGTAATATCCAAAAAAGAGGTTGGTGTATAATATGGATTACCATTAAAATTAGAAAAATTATTGTTATAAGCCATATCACACAATAAAACACAAACAAATAAAAACAAACAAACAAATAAGCAAATAAAAAAAAATTCTAACCTAAGTTAGGGTAGACCTTTGACCTAGACGACTCCTAACTGGTTAGACTGTTTATAGGAGGTATAATGCAGACTTTGACCACAAGCTAATCAGCCAGGTCAGGAAAAGATTGGTGGGAGGTTATCCGTCAAAGACGTTCCTTAATTAAGTAACCATCAACCTTCGTTCTTTCGGCCCTTAATCCCCTTCCTAGACACTGATTTGACAGGAGTCAAATTCCACACCTTTCCTCCTTAGGATAATCTCCTAATTGAGTCCGAGATGTCCCTAGGGCTAACATCTACTCATTTTTAGTTAGGCTTGAGTTAGTGAGTGAGGAGATTGTTTGTGGGTTAAGGGAGGGTAATGACTTCTCCACCTTATCTTGTTTATAGGACAAGCCCTTAAATAAATTTAGTGCAGTGTACAAGTATATAGAAAAAATAACATTCAAGCAATCATACAAGAATGAACCTTATACTAAATGCTATGCACACATACCTTGGCTCCAGCACTCTTCAACAGTAAATAGAAAATGAAATGAAATAGACACGTGCTTAAATGCAAGTCTAAATCATTTTTAGCATTTACAATCAACTTTTTACTGTGTGTGTTAAAAATGTATATACAGTGAGTCAAACAAGGAGTTAAATGCTACAGAAATTCAGATTTTCAATTCAGCCAACCTGCAAAAATACAGGTTAGTAGTTCACTCAGTTTTGCCACTAGAATGAAGCAAATCTGAAGGCTGCTTGGCTCTACTTTCTTGAGCAGAGTCCAAGGCCACTTATGTATCCACTGCAGCAAGAATTCCTTGTTGTTAAGTCTGTATAAAAAACAAAGAAGAAAGTTAACTAAAATATAAACTTTTAAAGAGAGTAACTCACCGTCCCTCCCGGCAACGGCGCCAAAATTTGATTGAGTTAACACTTGCACACAAAATACAGAATTTCAGATTTTAAGATTAAAGAGTGCAAGTGCTCAATTCTACCATGATAGTAAGGCTATGCTGGTTGTGATCCACAAGGAGGGACTAGCGATGGGAGCTTTTCTAGCAAGTTCTCTTTTATGCTACCATTCATGGTTAAAGTTTTCTTTAGTTTCTTAAAAAGAAAAGAAAATAAATTACAATGAAATTAGATAGAAAGTGAGAAATTAGGAAGATGGAGAAACCAGAATTAGATATGTACAAAGAAATGACAAAGGAGTGATAAAAGGAGTGGTGTTGTTGGTGTTGGTGATCTAAACTAGAGAAATAAAAGAAAAGAAATAAAAGATTAAAGAAATACTTACCTCCTTTGGTTGATGACTTACTTGGAACCCTTACATGTTCTATCTTGCTTCGGAGGCGTTCAACGCATAAGCTATAAGATCGAGCTTAGTCCCCATTCGGATTACATCATCAAGACGAACAAGAATGAAATGATACGGAGTCTTGAGGAGGAGAAAATCATCATGAAATATTGTTAGCACTCACACAAACATTGTTATACTGATGCTACTAGATTCACTTAAATGCTCATCATAACCAAAAGAGAAAAAGTAGAAAGAAGAAGAAGGAAAAAAGTAAAGACGAAAATAAAAAAAAAGTTACCTTTTATTACTTGCAGAAACGATGGAAGAAAGGAGGAGGTATATCGGTGTCACTCTCAACATAAGCCTCTCTCTCTCTCTCTTACTTACATTAATCTCAATCTAACCTAAGCTTACAAAGAAATAAAATTATAAAAAAAGAAAACAAAAAACTACACTACAAAAAATGAAAAACTGGACTAAATCCTATCTTTGAATGGTCGTCCTTGTTTTTGACAACGAAAATCCTGCCTTTTATAGGCAAAAAACCAGAGGGGGGAGGCGTGAGGAGATAGGGGGAGCAAACGCTCCCCCAACTGAAATGATAAGGCCACGGAAATGAGGGTTTGTCGCGTTTCCGTGGCCTGGCTATGGCCTGGTGGCCACAGCCGGGGGTGGTAACTCCTAAATTCGCGTTTTGGCTTTATTTCAATTGGATTTCTCGTTTCAGCTCTTCGATTTTACGAAACGATCTCTGATTGTTAGCCTTAACCACTTGATTTGGAAGATCCATTTTAACGGTTTTCAACCTCTCTGATTTGCCAAGATCTGTGATCGGGGAAAATCGCGCACAAAAAATGTATGTTTTGAAATGAAGATTAAAGTGTGTGTGCTTTGGCTTCCTCGATACTTCCGTTATAGCATAGAGGCTAAAACGAGTCGAATCCACAAGGACGGGAGGCGATAGAAGCTTTACAAGTTGATTCACGTGTTTGTTAAAAGTTCTTCAAAGTTTTAAAGAATCAAAAGAAAAGAAAAGAAAGAATGGAAGAGAAGTGTACGGTGAAAACAAAGAAGTGGGAACATAGTAGAAAAGAATGATTTTTGTTGTTTTATTTATATCCAAAATAAAGTGAAAGAAAAAGAAAACCCATGGCTCCTAACTACTAATGACTCCACCAATATTCTAACCTTTTAGTGATAGTTGCCTCACATATATCATTGGCCATCACTAGTCCTTGGTTCAAGAGTTTTACAAAGCATGACTCATATGTAACTCATCACAACCCAACTTAACAAAACAAGTTCAAGTTACACTTAAACCATCAAAACTAAAAGTAAGCATGGAGTAAAGTAATGTTAGCTTGTTAGAGGTTAGAAGTTAGAGTTAGATCCATCATCATGAGCTATCAATGGCACTTGCAAGAGCAAGGCCAAAACGAGGCTATTAGATTCATGTGGATTATCATAAAAGAAGTTAGCAAGTTGGTGGGTAGTAGTTAGTGCCATGAGAGAAAATATTAGCTACACATGTAAAAGAGATTAGAGAGAAGAAAACAAAGATAAGGTAAGAGAGCACCTTTCATAGATTGTCACCTTCTATTATAAGCACTCTTTCTTCCCACATGTACCACTCTCTCTCCCTAATATAAAATCTACAAGAAATGGAAAATACAAGGGAGGAAGAAGAACTAACCTAAACTACCCTAAATTACAACATGGAATGAAAACTACTCCTAAACTCTGCATATCTTGCTTCTCTGGAACCCGGGGGTATTTATAGACACCAGGGAAGAGGGGGCCAGGGGACAAACCCTAGCCCGAGCGGTCCCGTCTGTCCCCTGTCAGGCCCTGTGCCCGGTTTCGTCTTTGCAGCCCCCGATTTTTACAGAATTAGCTCTCTATATCAATGGCTATCTTTAATAGGCCTTTAATCACTAATTAAATGGTGATTTAGGGTCTTCTTCTTCATTACATACCATGGACCTAGAATCAAGAAAGTAAGGTATTATTAGCAGAATTTATTATTAAATAAATATAAGAATGTGATGAAAATTATGCAAACTTAGAGACTAATCACACCCCCACACTTATCTTTTGCTCGTCCCAAGCAAAACAAAAAAACTAAAGAAATTATTACACCACTTTCGCAGGTGACGCGATTGCACTGAGTATGTGCAACAAGCCGTTAAACCTCTAATTTTCCATAGAGGAGGAGTTTTGTCTCCTGAGGGTTTTCAACGGATTACACCCACAAAATCCATAAAGAAAGAATCAAATGTTAGTATTTTGAAAACGCATTTTGAAATAGAGAAAAGTGCTGAAATATTTTTTGCGAAAATATAAGTGATTCAAGGTCATGGGTTAACCAGAAATTGTTCTTTCTTAAACTAAGTCATAATGCAAAAAAATCTTATTATAATTAAATGTAAGAATTTAAAATTGAATTGACTCTTTAATCTTTCATAAAACTCTTAGAAAAATATGCACTTTGTGAACTGTGAAGATTTTTGAGATATCGACTCAAACTTTCATGCCATTTATATATTATTTTTTTCTTTTTTTTCTTTTTTCTTTTCTTAGTTTTCTTAGGCTTTCTTATTTACCTGGGTAATGAGCCTTTAGCCGGTGACTCCCAAACCAGATGGTCTTAGGGCACCAGATGAGAAAACATCCCTCGAAAGGACTTGAATAAACAAGGCCACAAACTAAAGGGGATTATTTTATTTTGTCCACCGTTTTAGGTATAAATAATCATGCTTCCTAAAGCATAATTTCCCAACTTCAATAAGTGATTTTTATTTACAAAATTTTTTTAATATATATTTTTTTATGGCATTTTAGTCTTTGTTTTAATCCTAAAAATTGTGTAAGTGTGGAGTGCATAAATCTAAGGCAAAAATTCAAGATCAAATTATCTTTTCAATCTTACTTTCTTATCCTATAATTTAGACAAGATCTATTATTTTGACTCAGTTTAAAATTTCATAATTTGAGGTCTTCCTAATTCCTAAGATAATCTTAATTTTCTTAAAAATAAATCAAAACTATTTCTCTTGTTTCAAAAAGTTTTGTAAAAAGAAAAGAAAAGTTTTATATAAAAGTTTTTTTATTTAAAAAGAAGTGTAAAAGAAAGAAAATATAAAACTAACTACGTTAGTAAACCCTCCCCCACACTTATCTCATGCATGGTCCTCAATGCATCGTGAATGTGTAAATACATGAAACAAATGGAGAGGGAAGGAAGATTACCTCAAGGGGGTAGCTCCGGTTGTGGTCTGATTGGGCCAAGCATTGCTACCCAATCAAAATAGCGTGGATCGTGCAGGAACCCACCAATGACCTCTTAATATGACCCAATAAAATGTTGATTAAATGAATATCTTATTTAAAAAATTATCCCCATCTAATTTTCAATTTTCAAAAATAATTATTGGGTCATTTTCTTCAACATTCTTGTCCAACAATGAAGTGTGATTTTGAGAGATGATTGATTTGGACTCAAATGGAACAGGAACAAAAACTGATACCAACTCGGTAAGTTGACTTAGATCAAGTCGAGGGTCAACAATGAGAGTCAAAATTGGTTCAAAATAGGGTCCAGACCAAAGAATTGATGTTCACACACTGTCCCCATTTATGAAGTGTGATCATAAGAGATTGGTGATTCCATTTCAAGGTGTACTGGTATCGGATTCGATGTTTACTCTGGAATAGAGAAAAAAATCTGATAAAGATATCGGGGTCATTATTGAATGAAAAAGTGAAAAAGAAACGCCAACTTAAGGTTCAGGATCACTGTCAGGTTCGATTTCAATTTCAGGAAAGGGATACTTGCCAGAATATCTAGGTGACTTTCATAACTTGGAGTGTGGTCAAGTTTAAATGTGTGTTCTGAAATTGAATCTAGATTCCCAAAATGACATGATTCTTGGTCCAATCAGTAGAGTTAGGGATATCAGGATCGGTCAAAGGTTGACAAGAAGACTTTTCTCGCTCTCATTGATCAATTTGCTCATAAGTGAGTCTAACCAACTGATAGGCGGGTAATAGAATTTGGATTTGGAATCATGTCTTCCATACTCTTTGCAATTGGTTCTTCGTGAAAAGATGAGTATGGAAGTCGATTTTGGAAATTATGGTGAAATTGTGAGTCCATTGGATTTTTTGATTGCTGCTCAGACTCACGCAAGAGTTCTATACTCAAGTCCAGTATTGATGGTTGTTCATTTTGAATTGGTGATACTGGAAAAGATGAGTAGGACTCTTGAAAATGTGGTTGAGATGATGTGTCCAACATGTTTGCATTTTATCACAAAGGACTTTCAAACGCTTTTCTAACTCAGATTCTTCTTTAATTGGATGCTCTAGAAAAGGAGTATGTGGAGTTTGATGTGGGAAGGATTGTGAATTGAGCAAAATTTGTATTTGTTGTAGGAACTCTTCTATACTCCTTTTCAAATCAGGTGGAACAGGAAAAAGAGTATATAAATTAAAATTGGGGAATGAACTTTATGAAAATTGTGGACAAGGCCGTTGAAAGTTTGACTCAGGGGAGGTGATCCCCATTGACTTTGTGAAGAGTTGAAATTATGTTGAAAATTATAGTCAATAGATTGAGGATATGGGTCATATTGAGTCGAATAATCCCATCTTGGCATATATGGTTGGTTCATATTGTACATAGTCGGGTTAGATATCTGAGTCAAATGAGGTCGGAGTGAAATATGGATTCATATTATGATTGAAAGAATTATTGTTGTTAAAATCCATATCACAGTATACAAAAAGAAAAACAACAAACAAGCAACAAACAAACAAAGAAAAAGAAAAAGAAATAAGCCTATGCTAGAGTTGACTTAGACCTAGACGACTCCTAACTTGTTAGACTGTCCACGAGGGTATTTGTAGGACGCTGACCATGATTTAATCGCCAGGTAGGGACAAGATCAGTGGGAGGTATCCGTGCCGGAGCAACGGGCCTAATTATGCCAAACCACTGTTCTTCAAGGTTTCGCCTCTAAATGCCCAACCTTAGACACCGATTTGACAAGAGTCACTTCTAACTACTTCCCCCTTAGGTCAATCTCCTAAATGAGTCCGAGATGTCCCTAGGGGCCAACGTCTAGCAAGTTTTATTTAGGCTTTGGTTGTGTGAGTAGGAAGGTGATTTTTGGGCTAAGGGAGGGTAATGACTTCTCCACCTTATCTTGTATTAGGTTTTGCCCTTAAGTTAAATTTGTGCTAGTGTACAATATAGATAAGATGACACAAAAAAGCGAGTAAATCACTGAAGTGTTTGTCCTAACTATATGCAATGCAATATGTACACCTCCTATCAGTATCACAACATAAGAATAAAATACAGTATATTGGAATAAAAATTGACACGTGCCTAGATGTAAATGTCTAAACAATATTAAAGCATCCAATTTCTGTATTTTAGTTCTTACAATCATTTACAGTGCACAGGTAATATAAAAAATTACCAGCAGAATATAAAAATATACAAGAATTACCCAACCACACTTGAGCAAGTGTGGACTTCTGCAATGCAAAAACTTTAACCTGCACACCAAAAAACAAAGAAAAAAAGTTAGCAAACTTGTGAAATCAACCGTTCCCATACCCGGCAACGGGCGCCCAATTTGATCGGGGTAAAACCGCGCACAAAAAGTGTATGTTTTGAAATGAAGATTTAAAGTGTGTGCTTTAGCTTCCTTGATACTTCCGTTATAGCATAGAGGCTAAAACGAGTCGAATCTACAAGGACGGAGGCGATAGAAGCTTTACCGGTTGATTCACGTGTTTGTTAAAAAGTTCTTCAAATTTTAAAGAATCAAAAAAGAAAAGAAAGAATGGAAAGAGAAGTGTACGGTGAAAACAAGAAGTGGGAACATAGAAAAGAATGATTTTGTTGTTTTGTTTATATCTAAAATAAAGTGAAAGAAAAAGAAAACTCATGGCTACTAACTACTAATGACTCCACCAACATTCTAACCTCTTAGTGATAGTTGCCTCACATGTATCATTGGCCATCACTATTCCTTGGTTCAAGAGTTTTACAAAGCATGACTCATATGTAACTCATCACAACCCAACTTAACAAACAAGTTCATGTTACACTTAAACCATCAAACTAAAAGTAAGCATGGAGTAAAATAATGTTAGCTTGTAGAGGTTAGGAAGTTAGAGTTAATCCATCATCATGAGCATCAATGGCTCTTGCAAGAGCAAGGCCAAAACGAGGCTATTAGATTCATGTGGATTATCATAAAAGAAGTTAGTAAGTTGGTGGTTAGTAGTTAGTATCATGAGAGAAAAGATTAGATACACATGTAAAAGAGATTAGAGAGAAGAAAATAAAGATAAGGTAAGAGAGCACATTTCATAGATTGTCACCTTCTATTATAAGCACTCTTGCTTCCCAACATGTACCACTCTCTCTCCTAATACAAGATCTACAAGAAATAGAAAATATAAGGGAGGAAGAAGAACTAACCTAAACTACCCTAAATTACAACATGGAATGAAAACTACTCTTAAACTCTACATATCTTGCTTCTCTGGAACCCGAGGGGTATTTATTGACACCAGGGAAGAGGGGGCCAGGGGACAAACCCTGGCCCGAGCGGTCCCGTCTGTCCCCTGTCAGGCCCTGTGCCCGGTTTCATCTTTGCAGTCCCCGATTTTCGCAAAATTAGCTCTCTAGGTCAATGGCTATCTTTAATAGGCCTTTAATCACTAATTAATGGTGATTTAGGGTCTTCTTCTTCATTACACACCATGGACCTAGAATCAAGAAAGTAAGGTATTATTAGCAGAATTTATTATTAAATAAATATGAGAATGTAATGAAATTATGCAAAATTAGAGACTAATCACACCCCCACACTTATCTTTTGCTCGTCCCGAGCAAAACGGAAAAACTAAAGAAAATTATTACACCACTTTCACAGATGACGCGATTGCACTGAGTATGTGCAACAAGCCGTTAAACCTCTAAGTTTCCCCTAGAGGAGGAGTTTTGTCTCCTGAGGGTTTTCAACGGATTACACCCACAAAATCCATAAAAAAAGAAATCAAATGTTAGTATTTTGAAAACACATTTTGAAATAGAGAAAAGTGTTGAAATATTTTTTGCGAAAATATAAGTGATCCAAGGTCATGGGTTAACCAAAAATTGTTCTTTCTTAAACTAAGTCATAATGCAAAAAAATCTTGTTATAAATTAAATGTAAGAATTTAAAATTGAATTGACTCTTTGATCTTTCATAAAACTCTTAGAAAAATATGCACTTTGTGAACTGTGAAGATTTTTGGGATATCGACTCAAACTTTCATGCCATTTATATATTATTTTTTATTTTTTATTTTTTCTTTCCTTAGTTTTCTTAGGCTTTTTTATTTATCCGGGTAGTGAGCCTTTAGCCGGTGACTCCCAAACCAGATGGTCTTAGGGCATCAGATGAGAAAACATCCCTCAGAAGGACTCGAGTAAACAAGGCCACAAAATTAAAGGGGATTATTTTATTTTTGTCCACCGTTTTAGGTATGAATAATCATGCTTCCTGAAGCATCATTACCCAACTTCAATAAGTGATTTTTATTTACAAATTTTTTTTAATATATATTTTTATGGCATTTTTAGTCTTTGTTTTAATCCCAAAAATTGTGTAAGTATGGAGTCATAAATCTAAGGCAAAAAAAGTCAAGATCAAATTATCTTTTCTATCTTACTTTATTATCCTATAATTTAGACAAGATCTATTATTTTGACTCAGTTTAAAATTTCATAATTTGAGGTCTTCCTAATTCCTAAGATAATCTTAATTTTCTTAAAATAAATCAAAAACTATTTCTCTTGTTTCAAAAAGTTTTGTAAAAAGAAAAGAAAAGTTTTTATATAAAAGTTTTTTTATTTAAAAAGAAGTGTAAAAGAAAGAAAATATAAAACTAACTACGTTAGTAAACCCTCCCCCACACTTATCTCATGCATAGTCCTCAATGCATCGTGAATGTGTAAATAAATGAAACAAATGGAGAGGGAAGGAAGATTACCTTAAGCGGGTAGCTCCGGTGGTAGTCTGATTGGGCCAAACGTTGCTACCCAATCAAAATAGCGTGGATCGTGCAGGAACCCACCAATGACCTCTTTAATATGAACCCAATAAAATGTTGATTGAATGAATGATCTTATTTAAAAAATTATCCCCATCTAATTTCCAATTTTCAAAAATAATTATTGAGTCATTTTCTTCAACATTCTTATCCAACAATGAAGTGTGATTTTGAGAGATGATTGATTTGGACTCAAATGGAATAGGAACAAAAACCGATACCAACTCGGTAAGTTGACTTAGATCAAGTCGAGGGTCAACAATGAGAGTCAAAATTGGTTCAAAAATAGGGTCCAGACCAAAGAATTGATGTTCACACACTGTCCCCATTTATGAAGTGTGATCATAAGAGATTGGTGATTCCATTTCACGGTGTACTGGTATAGGATTCAATTTTGACTCTGGAATAGAGAAAAAATCTGATAAAGATACTGGGGTCAATATTGAATCAAAAAGTGAAAAGGAAACGCCAACTTGAGGTTCAGAATCACTGTCAGGTTCGATTCAATTTTAGGAAAGGGATAACTTGCCAGAATATTTAGGTGACTTTCATAACTTGGAGTGTGGTCAAGTTTAAATGTGTGTTCTGAAATTGAATCTAGATTCCCAAAATGACATGATTCTTGGGTCCAATCAGTAGAGTTAGGGATATAAGGATCGGTCAAAGGTTGACAAGAAAGACTTTTCTCACTCTCATTGATCAATTCGCTCATAAGTGAGTCTAACCTACTGATAGGCCGGGTAATAGAATTTGGACTTGGAATCATGTCTTCCATACTCTTTGCAATTGGTTCTTCGTGAAAAGATGAGTATGGAAGTCGATTTTGAAAATTATGGTGAAATTGTGAGTCCATTGGATTTTTTGATTGCTGCTCGGACTCACGCAAGAGTTCTATACTCAAGTCCAGTATTGATGGTTGTTCTTTTTGAATTGGTGATACTGGAAAAGATGAGTAGAACTCTTGAAAATGTGGTTAAGATGATATGTCCAACATGTTTTGCATTTTATCACAAGGACTTTCAAACGCTTTTCTAACTCAGATTCTTCTTTAATTGGATGCTCTAGAAAGGAGTATGTGGAGTTTGATGTGAGAAGGATTGTGAATTGAGCAAAATTTGTATTTGTTGTAGGGACTCTTCTATACTCCTTTCCAAATCAGATTTTTCTTCAGGTGGTGGAACAGAAAAAGGAGTATATGAGCCAAAATTGGGGAATGAACTTTATGAAAATTGTGGACAAGGCGGTTGAAAGTTTGACTCAGGGGAGATGAATCCCCATTGACTCTGTGAAGTGTTGAAATTATGTTGAAAATTATAGTCAAAAGATTGAGGACATGGGTCATATTGAGTCGAATAATCCCAATTTGGCATATATGGTTGGTTCATATTGTACATAGTCGGGTTTGAATATCCGAGTCAAATGAGGTCGGAGTGAAATATAGATTCATATTATGATTGAAAGACTTATTGTTGTTAAATCCATATCACAGTATACAAAAAAGAAAACAAACAAACAAGCAAACAAACAAATAAAGAAAAAGAAAAAGAAAATAAGCCTATGCTAGGGTTGACTTAGACCTAGACGACTCCTAACTGGTTAGACTGTCCACGGGGGGTATATTGTAGGACGCTGACCACGATTTAATCGGCCAGGTAGGGACAAGATCAGTGGGAGATATACGTGCCGGAGCAATGGGCCTAATTATGCCAAACCACTGTTCTTCAAGGTTTCGCCTCTCAATCCCCAACCTTAGACACCGATTTGACAAGAGTCAACTTCTAACAACTTTCTCCTTAGGTCAATCTCCTAAATGAGTCCGAGATGTCCCTAGGGGCCAACGTCTAGCAAGTTTTATTTAGGCTTGGGTTGTGTGAGTGGGAAGGTGATTTTTGGGCTAAGGGAGGATAATGACTTCCCCACCTTATCTTGTATTGGTTTTTCCCTTAAGTTAAATTTGTGCAAGTGTGCAATATAGATAAGATGAACACAAAAAAGCGAATAAATCACTGAAGTGTTTGTCCTAACTATATGCAATGCAATATGTACACCTCCTATCAGTATCACAACAACATAAGAATAAAATACAGTATATTGGAATAAAAATTGACACGTGCCTAGATGCAAATGTCTAAACCGTTTTAAAGCATCCATTTCCGTATTTTAGTTCTTACAATTATTTACAGTGCACAAGTAATATAAAAAATTACCAGCAGAATATAAAATATACAAGAATTACTCAATCACACTTGAGCATGTGTGGACTTCTGCAATGCAAAAACTTTAACCTGCATACAAAAAACAAAGAAGAAAAGTTAGCAAATTTGTGAAATCAAACCGTTCCCATACCCGGTAACGACGCCAAAATTTGATCGGGGTAAAACCGCGCACAAAAAGTGTATGTTTTGAAATGAAGATTTAAAGTGTGTGCTTTGGCTTCCTCGATACTTCCGTTATAGCATAGAGGCTAAAACGAGTCGAATCCACAAGGACGAGAGGCGATAGAAGCTTTACCGGTTGATTCACGTGTTTGTTAAAAAGTTCTTCAAAGTTTTAAAGAATCAAAGAAAAGAAAAGAAAGAATGGAAAGAGAAGTGTACGGTGAAAACAAAGAAGTGGGAAACATAGAAAAGAATGATTTTTGTTGTTTTGTTTATATCTAAAATAAAGTGAAAGAAAAAGAAAACCCATGGCTACTAACTACTAATGACTCCACCAACATTCTAACCTCTTAGTGATAGTTGCCTCATATATATCATTGGCCATCACTAGTCCTTGGTTCAGAGTTTTACAAAGCATGACTCATATGTAACTCATCACAACCTAACTTAACAAAACAAGTTCAAGTTACACTTAAACCATCAAAACTAAAGTAAGCATGGAGTAAAGTAATGTTAGCTTGTTAGAGGTTAGGAAGTTAGAGTTAGATCCATCATCATGAGCATCAATGGCTCTTGCAAGAGCAAGGCCAAAACGAGGCTATTAGATTCATGTGGATTATCATAAAAGAAGTTAGCAAGTTGGCGGTTAGTAGTTAGTGCCATGAGAGAAAAGATTAGTTACACATGTAAAAGAGATTAGAGAGAAGAAAACAAAGATAAGTTAAGAGAGCACCTTTTATAATTGTCACCTTCTATTACAAGCACTCTTGCTTCCCAACATGTACAACTCTCTCTCCCTAATACAAGATCTATAAGAAATGAAAAATATAAGGAGGAAGAAGAACTAACCTAAACTAAACTACCTTAAATTACAACATGGAATGAAAACTACTCCTAAACTCTGCATATCTTGCTTCTCTGGAACCCAGGGGGATTTATAGACACCAGGGAAGAGGGGCCAGGGGACAAACCCTGGCCCGAAGTGGCGCGCGCACCGCGGCCATACTAGGGCCGCGCGCGGTCCTGTCTGTCTCCTGTCAGGCCCTGTGCCCGGTTTCGTCTTTGCAGCCCCTAGTTTTTACAGAATTAGCTCTCTAGGTCAATGGCTACCTTTAATAGGCCTTTATCACCAATTAAATAGTGATTTAGGGTCTTCTTCTTCATTACACACCATGGACCAAGAATCAAGAAAGTAAGGTATTATTAGCAGAATTTATTATTAAATAAATATGAGAATGTGATGAAAATTATGTAAAATTAGAGACTAATCATAAAAAAGTGTATGTTTTGAAATAAAGATTTAAAGTGTGTGTGCTTTGGCGTCCTCGATACTTCCGTTATAGCATAGAGGCTAAAACGAGTCGAATCCATAAGGGCTGGAGGCGATAGAAGCTTTACCGGTTGATTCACGTGTTTGTTAAAAAGTTCTTCAAAATTTTAAAGAATCAAAAGAAACGAAAAGAAAGAATGGAAAGAGAAGTGTACGGTGAAAACAAAGAAGTGAGAAACATAGAAAAGAATGATTTTTGTTGTTTTGTTTATATCTAAAATAAAGTGAAGAAAAAGAAAACCCATGGCGACTAACTACTAATGACTCCACCAACATTCTAACCTCTTTAGTGATAGTTGCCTCACATGTATCATTGGCCATCACTAGTCCTTGGTTCAAGAGTTTTACAAAGCATGACTCATATGTAACTCATCACAACCCAACTTAACAAAACAAGTTCAAGTTACACTTAAACCATCAAACTAAAAGTAAGCATGGAGTAAAGTAATGGTAGCTTACTAGAGGTTAGGAAGTTAGAGTTAGATCCATCACATGAGCCATCAATGGCTCTTGTAAGAGCAAGGCCAAAACGAGGTTATTAGATTCATGTGGATTATCATAAAAGAAGTTAGCAAGTTGGTGGTTAGTAGTTAGTGCCATGAGAGAAAAGATTAGCTACATATGTAAAAGAGATTAGAGAGAAGAAAATAAAGATAAGGTAAGAGAGCACCTTTCATAGATTGTCACCTTCTATTACAAGCACTCTTACTTCCCAACATGTACCATTCTCTCCCTAATACAAGATCTACAACAATGAAAAATACAAGGGAGGAAGAAGAACTAACCTAACTAAACTACCCTAAATTACAACATGAAATGAAAACTTCTCCTAAACTCTGCATATCTTGCTTCTCTGGAACCCAGGGGGTATTTATAGACACCAGGGAAGAGGGGCCAGGGGACAAACCCTGGCCCGAAGCGGCGCGCGTCGCGGCCTGGGCCGCGTTTTCGGGCCCTACTAGGGCCGCGCGCGCGGCGCTTCGAGCCGCGCGCGGTCCCGATTTCGTCTTTGCAGCCCCTGGTTTTTACAGAATTAGCTCTCTAGGTCAATGACTATCTTTAATAGGACTTTAATCACCAATTAAATGGTGATTTAGGGTCTTCTTCTTCATTACACACCATGGACTTAGAATCAAGAAAGTAAGGTAGTATTAGCAGAATTTATTATTAAATAAATATGAGAATGTGATGAAAATTATGCAAAATTAGAAACTAATCAATCTGCCCTGATTCCCTGATTTCGAATTTATTGTGAATTAAATTAGAATTTGGTGGGCTTTTTGGGCTTGTTTCTCTTCACTCTCCTTTAGGAATGGGCGTACAAATAAATTAAATAATAATTAGGAACAAGCAGAGTTTATTTTATAATAAGTATGAGAATATGATAATAAATGTGCAATCTTAGTGACCGATCACAGATCATCGGTCGACCGACCGGTCAACCGACAGTCGAATTCGGGCTGTTTTGAAAAGTTGTTGAATTGAAAATCAGCCAAATAAGAAAACTGATTTTTAGGGTTTCCTTGGGTATATGAGAGAGGCAAATCTCTCTTCATAAGTAATGCTTGTAATGCTTGCAAAAATTGTATTGATTATCAAATCAATAAAAGAAATCTCTCTTCCTTGCCCCGAGAACGTAAGCGAAATTAGCCGAATCTCGTTAAATTCTTGTGTTCATGTTCTTCTCATTGTTTAATTGTTCTCTGTTGTTGGTGGTACTTTTATTTTACATCTTGGCTTAAGGGTGCCTCTACGTGGTTGTTGTATCTGCGCACAACAGAAAGGGCAGAGGTCGACTAGGCACTGGCGAGGGTGACATCGAGGGCAGCATCGGAGAGGTGGAGGGGCTTGCCGTGGATTATGGGCATAGGAGGAGAGTGAGCTGATGCAGAGTTGGGTAGTCGGTGGCGTTGCACTTTGATCTGATGAACTGTGCCCCTGTGCTTGTGATGCTTGTTGTTTTTGGAGATGGGTGGTGATGGGGTTGCAGATCTAAGCTTGAAGAGATCATCACTAAGCAGAAGAATAGAAATATTTTGCATGCCATCTTCTGAATTTCGATGCTCAAAAATAGTTTTAAGTGAGAAATTGTGATCAAGTCAGAAGGAGGTGGGGACTTGTTTATGGTCAGAGATAGAGTCACAAGAGGGCGCTAAATTTAGAGAACGAGTTCAAGTCTTATTTATTCATCATCTTAATAAACATAAATAGTCCTCGTAGACTTTAGACTCACGAAACATATTCCACAAATAAATGCACGATTAAGATACTGACTTGGATTGTCATCTAATTTTATTGAGATGAGAGATCCGAATCCGGAGGAGAGACTGCTGTATCGTTCACACCATTCGTCGTAATTATTACAGATACATTTTGCTAGTTACATTTTTGATTCGTATGTGTACTTTTTGTTAGATATTCTTCTTAACAAGAATCAATCTGACAACTAATCAAGATCACTGAGATATCAACAATCTAATTGGCCAGGTCGGCAAATATCAGGTGGGAGGTTTTCCGTTCAATAGAACGTTCCTTAATTTAAGAACCACCTTTCAATTTCCTTCCTTGGTTTAAGCACCAATTAGACTGAATCCAAGTCAGTCTCGATATACTGTAAAGTATATCCCCTGTATAAAGGACTTAATCCACTTATACATTATCACTTAGACTGAATCTAAGTCAATCTCGATATACTGTAAAGTATATCCCCTGTATAAAGGACTTAATCCACTTATACAGTATTTGAAGTGAGGTACGCTTAGAGCGAATCTCCTTAAGACAATTACGTCCCCCGCACCGGTGCTAACGGGATAATGGACGCTGGTCTCCCAAGATACAACACTTCTTCACGGTATTTGGATAGCACTACCAAATCACCGTACGGTCGAACCGTAGTCAACCAGTACCTACACAGGATTAGCAAAGCAGCGGTATAATGACAAATTTCAAATGAATATTTGTCTTACTCTTTTGGAGGAACACCCACTATTAAGGATGTAGGAAGGTTGAAGAATTTGGCAGAATCTCCTTTAGGAAGTCGCTTCGGATTCTCACTTTACGCTGGAAATCGCGGATTCCCACTTCAGGCTGGAAGCGCAGTTCAGAACGTTGGAAGAGCAGTTCAGAACTTTAAATAGAGAGAGAGAGAGAGAGAGAGATAGAGAGTTAATTCTCTGTTGGTGTGTTTTTAATTGAGAACCAGGAGGGCTTTATATAGTTTTCCAGGAGTAGGCCAACAGGTTTGAACCCAAACAAAAGCTGCAACCTTTGGTCCAGCCGTGTCTGTTGGCAGTCCAACAGTCGCAACCGTTGATGCGGAGCGGACTGTTTTGCAACCTTTGGTTGTTCACATGTGCGTAACCTTTGGCAGTCCAACAGGTGCGCAACTGTTGGCAATCCAGCAGGTTTGCAACAGGAGCGGGACCTTGGTTCAAAAAGAACCAGGCCAGGTAGGGAACTCAGACTCAGATCTGAACCCGAGTCCAGTAGACCCAGACCCAGACCCAGACCCGGGCCCGAGCCCGTGCCCGTGCCCGGCACCGGCACCGGCCGCCGCCGCCGCCGCCGCCAGCGGCGGCGCGCGTGCGCGCACGTATGTACGTGCATAGTTCCCTCCTTTTCGCGCGCGAAAACTTCAAGTACCCAAAGGGCACACCCTTTATTCTCAATTTTCTCTATTTATACTACACAAGCTTCCATCCCACGGCCAATGTGGGACTAAATGCTTGTAGCAACCTTTAGTCCCATTTGGCTTTGAATTAGGCAATCTTTGGACTTGAATATCTCATTCATTCGAAGTCGGAATTGAACATGTGAATATACCACGTTCATCACAAATGGAAGGAGAATACACTCCAACCATCATCCGTTGATTTGATCAACGGATCTCGCCATAATTCAACTTGAAGATTCCCTTTATATTCTTCAATTCTAACAATCCCCCACAATGAATGGAGATTCAAGAAATGACACACAAAGAGACTGACTCTATTGTGTAAGGTACTTTAGAAAAGAAACTGCATAAGGATAGGTGAACTAGGTCTTGAACCTTCCATAGCGAAAGCTTTATCGGACTTACTGGCTAATCAGTGAACTAGGTCTTGAACTGTTAGCCGTTAGTGTAAGTCAAGTCAACAAGCTTCACACAGTGACTTTCCAAATCAACTTTGGTTCTCTGTTGTTCCGTTTTGGCCCTGGACATTCTTGGTTTCAGAGAGTATCTTTAGGGAATAACAGCCTCCATAGAGATTCCCAAAGAGCCGACCCATCTCTATACTCACATAGGTGATGGACCTATTAAGAGTAGTCTACTCTACTCCACTTGTTTAGTAACAAGATATAGGCATCATTAAAAGCGTTAAGCTTATCCTTAATCCACTTGTAGAAAAGCACTTATGTGCACCTTAGGAATGGATTGGAGTCAAGCTCCCAAGTGCTTACTGGCTGAGTCAATCATAACTAGTTTTTCCTCTTGAACTTAGTCTGTGGGATCTCCAGTCGCTAAGTGAGGTTTCCATTAAGCTGACTCGGTAAGGTTAGGCTTTTAGACCCATTCCCCTCGATGCGCAGTTTATACGCTCTCCACTTAAACCTTTAGTAAGCGGATCCGCTAAATTATCCTTTGACGATACAAAGTCAATAGAGATAATTCCATTTGAGAGCAACTGCTTCACGGTATTATGTCTACGACGAATATGTCTAGACTTACCGTTGTATATCACATTTTGTGCCCTAGATATAGCTGCTTGATTGTCGCAGTGTATACATATAGCGGGCACTGGCTTTTGCCATAACGGTATATCTTCTAAGAATTGTCGAAGCCATTCTGCTTCTTCTCCAGCCTTATCTAAGGCTATGAATTCCGATTCCATAGTGAAACGGGCAATACATGTTTGCTTAGAAGATTTCCAAGATACCGCTGCTCCTACTAGAGTAAATACGTATCCGCTAGTTGATTTTGATTCCTCAGAATCTGCAATCCAATTAGCATCACTGTATCCTTCCAGTACAGGAGGATACTTTCCATATCTCAAGGCATATTCCTTGGTATGTGATACGTAACCCAATACTCGTAGTAGAGCGGTCCAATGTAGATCACTAGGATTACTAGTGTATCTACTTAACTTGCTTACAGCATAAGCAATATCGGGTCTAGTACAATTCATTAAATACATTAGACTTTCGATAATCTGAGAATACTCCAACTGGCGTATTCCAGTTCCTGTATTCTTATGAAGGTGGATGTGTGGGAGAAAATGATTTGTATTCTCTTTTATCCCATGATCATTGAATCTTTCTATCATCTTATCCACGTAGTGAGATTGAGATAGACTGATTCCATCTGGTGTTCTAGTAATTTTAATTCCTAAAATTACATCAGCAACCCCCAGATCATTCATATCAAAACTGTTGGATAACATTCTTTTAATGGACTTAATAATTTCAATATTAGTCCCAAGTATCAACATGTCGTCTACATAAAGACAAACAATGATACATGCATCTCCAACTGTTTTCGTGTAAACACACTTATCGCATTCATTGATAGTGAATCCATCTTTGATCATGACACTATCAAATTTCTCATGCCATTGTTTTGGAGCCTGTTTTAAACCGTATAAGGATTTTACCAATTTACACACCTTGTGTTCTTGGCCCTTGACTTTAAATCCTTCAGGTTGCTCCATATATATTTCTTCACTTAATTTACCATTTAAGAATGCAGTCTTGACATCCATTTGATGGATATCTAAGTCGTGCAATACTGCAATTGCGATTAACATCCGTATGGACGTTATTCTTGTTACTGGTGAATAAGTATCGAAGTAGTCAAGTCCTTCTTTTTGCCGATAACCCTTGGCTACTAATCTAGCCTTGTACTTATCGATAGATCCATCGGGTTTTAATTTTCATTTGAAAATCCACTTACACCCAATTGGTTTACTTCCAGGAGGCAAGTTTACCAATTCCCAAGTATGATTACTTAGTATGGATTCTATTTCGCTATTTATAGCTTCTTTCCACATTTGTGCTTCTGGGGTTGACATAGCCTCTTTAAATGTTTGAGGCTCGCTCTCAATAGCGTATGCTATGAAATCTGGACCAAAAGATTTTGAGATTCTAGATCTCTGACTTCTTCTTGGTTCAATTTCCGCATTTACAATTGGTTCCTCGGGGCTTTCGTCCCTGAACGCCATCTCGTGTGTTCTTTTCCCAGAAGTCTTATCTGCTTCCCGTTTGTACAGAAAGATGTCTTCAAAGATCACAGCATCTCGAGATTCGATAATCATGTTTACATGAATATCTGGTATTTCTGATTTATGAACCAGAAATCTGTAGGCACTACTATTCAAGGCATAGCCTATGAATATGCAGTCCATAGTTTTTTGCTCCCAACTTAGTCTTTTTAGGTAATGGTGCCAGCATCTTTGCAAGGCACCCCCACATTTTGAGGTAATGGTAGGAAGGTGTCCTTCCATGCCATAACTCGAATGGTATTAGACCAAGTTTCTTGTGGGGTACTCTATTTAGAATATGATTTGCAGTTAATAGAGCTTCCCCCCACAAGTTCTGCGGAGCTCCAGAACTTACGAGCATAGAATTAACCATCTCCTTCAAAGTTCTGTTCTTCCGTTCAGCAATTCCATTTTGCTGAGGAGTGTATGGTGCTGTAGTTTGATGTATTATACCAAAACTAGCACATAACTCACTAAAATCATTTGATTCATATTCTCCGCCTCTATCGGATTTTAGAATCTTGATTTTCTTGTTGAGTTGATTCTCAACTTCGGCCTTATATGTTATAAACATATTTATTGCCTCATCTTTACTGTTTAAAAGATACACATAACAGTATCTTGTACAGTCATCAATAAAAGTAATGAAATACTTTTTACCGCCTCTAGTTGGCATAAACTTCAAGTCACATAGATCGCTATGAATTAACCCTAAAGGTTCTGTATTTCGATCTATTGAGTGAAATGAATTTTTAGCCAACTTGGCCTCAACACAAACCTCACACTTGCGAATTTCTTCCAAGTTGAGTTTAGGAATGTATCCCAGATTAGACAAGTTTTTCAAAAACTTGTAATTTACATGCCCTAATTTAGCATGCCACAAAATAGGAGACTCAAGCAAATAAACAGAAGAATTTCCTTTATTTATTAGCTTCGGGTACAAATACACGGACTTTTTATCTACCACTACAACATTGGCTTTAAAAAGTCCATCAACAAGATAGCCCTTACCCACATACATCCCTCCCTTAGTAAGTACAAATTTGTCGGATTCAAATACCATTCTAAATCCCTTCTTACTAAGTATTGATCCGGAGATCAAATTCTTGCGGATGTCTGGAACATGAAGCACATCGTTAAGAGTAAGCTCTTTCCCCGATGTCCACTTCAGGATGACCTTGCCCTTTCCTTCAACCTTTGAGGAAGCTGAATTACCCATGAATAGCTGCTCATCTTGCTCTAGCCTTTGATATTCTGAGAATAACAATTTCTCCGAGCAGATGTGCCGAGTAGCTCCCGTGTCTACCCACCAATCTTTGTTATTGGTTGTCAGATTCACTTCTGACACCACAGCTGAAAGACTTGGTGAATCATAGTTGGTCATGTTTGCCTGTGGGTGGCTCTTCTTGTTCCCCTTAAGAAGGCTGCGACATTCATTAGCTTTATGTCCTTCTTTGTTGCAGACATAGCAGATTCCTTTGAAGCGCATACTTTTGCCGTCATGGGCCTTGCCTTTGTACCCCTGGGATGTCTTCTTCCGCTTCAAGCCTTTGGAAGTAGACGCTTTCCCTTTGAGTCCTCGATCACATTAGCTTTTGCTTCGTAGGAGTTCTTGCTGGTCCTTTTCTTGGACTTGCGGTTGTCCTCCTCGATACGAAGCCTCACAATGAGATCCTCCAACTTTAGCTCCTTTCGCTTGTGCTTCAGGTAATTCTTGAAGTCTCTCCACGCAGGTGGGAGCTTCTCCACGATTGTTGCAACCTGAAAAGTTTCAGGAAGAATCATACCTTCGGCCTCTATTTCGTGCAAGATAAGTTGGAACTCTTGCACCTGACTGATGACAGTCTTGGTATCCACCATTTTGTAATCCAGAAATCGTCCTATGACGAATTTCTTGGTACCAGCATCCTCAGTCTTGTATTTCTTGTCAAGACTGGCCCATAACTTCTTTGCCGTAGTGATTGGACTGTAGACATTATAAAGAGAGTCATCCAGTCCATTAAGAACATAATTTCGGCAAAGGAAGTCACATTGAGTCCATGCATCAGTTGCAGGCTCTGGTGGATCTTCTTCCAGGAATCTGGCCAGATGAAGAGTGGTCAAGTAGAAGTACATCTTCTGTTGCCACCTCTTGAATTCTGTGCCATCAAACTTTCCTGACTTCTCCGGCTTCGGGTTAGGAAGTGGAGGAGGCATCAAACTTTGGAGCGACATGTTTGTTGCCTTGCTTGAGCTATCTTGATTTGTCTCAGACATCTTCTGCAAGTTCAAGCAGAACTGAAGTTAGTAACTTCAATACTAATTGTCTTAAGATTGTTGGATATTCTGCTTAACAAGAATCAATCTGACAACTAATCAAGATCACTGAGATATCAACAATCTAATTGGCCAGGTCGGCAAATATCAGGTGGGAGGTTTTCCGTTCAATAGAACGTTCCTTAATTTAAGAACCACCTTTTAATTTCCTTCCTTGGTTTAAGCACCAATTAGACTGAATCCAAGTCAGTCTCGATATACTGTAAAGTATATCCCCTGTATAAAGGACTTAATCCACTTATACAGTATCACTTAGACTGAATCTAAGTCAATCTCGATATACTGTAAAGTATATCCCCTGTATAAAGGACTTAATTCACTTATACAGTATTTGAAATGAGGTACGCTTAGAGCGAATCTCCTTAAGACAATTACGTCCCCCGCACCGGTGCTAACGGGATAATGGACGCTGGTAGGGGTGGCAATTGGGTCGGGTCGGGTCGACCCGACCCAATTACTGCTCGACCCATATAATAATCGGGTCGGGTCGACCCGACCCGTTTATTATATGGGTCAAAAATTCAGACCCAGACCTGACCCAGACTTAATCGGGTCGACCCGACCCGACCCATTTGACCCGATTATTAAGCCTTAAATACAATTTCTTTACGCTATTTTACTAAATTGTTTGGTGATATGGTTGGTCATCACACTAAACTCATACACTAGGGGTCACATGTTCGAAATTGGGCTCACGCATATTTTTTGACAATTTAATTTAGGTCAAGGGGAGGAGGCGGTGGCGGCGGTGGAGGAGATCGAAGGGGAGAAGGCCGAGGAGGAGAGAGAATAATTGGGTCTGGCGGGTCAAGCGGGTCTGGCGGGTTCGGGTCGACCCGACCCATTTAATAATCGGGTCAGATGGGTCGACCCGATTACGACCCAAACCCAATTAGCCCAAACCCATACCCGCTAACTCCGGGTTGAGTCGGGTCGGGTTTGGCGGGTCGCGACCCGTCTGCCACCCCTAGACGCTGGTCTCCCAAGATACAACACTTCTTCACGGTATTTGGATAGCACTACCAAATCACCGTACGGTCGAACCGTAGTCAACCAGTACCTACACAGGATTAGCAAAGCAGCGGTATAATGACAAATTTCAAATGAATATTTGTCTTACTCTTTTGGAGGAACACCCACTGTTAAGGATGTAGGAAGGTTGAAGAATTTGGCAGAATCTCCTTTAGTAAGTCGCTTCGGATTCCCACTTTACGCTGAAAATCGCGGATTCCCACTTCAGGCTGGAAGCGCAGTTCAGAACGTTGGAAGAACAGTTCAGAACTTAAAATAGAGAGAGAGAGAGAGAGAGAGAGTTAATTCTCTGTTGGTGTGTTTTTAATTGAGAACCAGGAGGGCTTTATATAGTTTTCCAGGAGTAGGCCAATAGGTTTGAACCCAAACCAAAAGCTGCAACCTTTGGTCCAGCCGTGTCTGTTGGCAGTCCAACAGTCACAACCGTTGACGCGAAGCGGACTGTTTTGCAACCTTTGGTTGTTCAACATGTGCGTAACCTTTGGCAGTCCAACAGGTGCGCAACTGTTGGCAATCCAACAGGTTTGCAACAGGAGCGGGACCTTGGTTCAGAAAGAACCAGGCCAGGTAGGGAACTCAGACTCAGATCTGAACCCGAGTCCAGCAGACCCAGACCCAGACCCGGGCCCGGGCCTGCCCGACCTGACCCGACCCGGCCCGGCATCGGCACCGGCCGCCGTCGCCGCCAGCGGCGGCGCGCGTGCGCGCACGTATGTACGTGCATAGTTCCCTCTTTTTCGCGCGCGAAAACTCCAAGTACCCAAAGGGCACACCCTTTGTTCTCAATTTTCTCTATTTATACTACACAAGCTTCCATCCCACGGCCAATGTGGGACTAAATGCTTGTAGCAACCTTTAGTCCCATTTGGCTTTGAATTAGGCAATCTTTGGACTTGAATATCTCATTCATTCGAAGTCGGAATTGAACATGTGAATATACCACGTTCATCACAAATGGAAGGAGAATACACTCCAACCATCATCCGGTTGATTTGATCAACGGATCTCGCCATAATTCAACTTGAAGATTCCCTTTATATTCTTCAATTCCAACACTTTTTTATATACATTATATTATAGACGACTATAATAATGAGACAGTGATTCTCTAAATTTTTTTTCACCAATGATTAGAATCTGATTTGGTCTATATTAAGAGCCTGTTTGGTTGTCATAGTTGATCGTAATTCGTAAGTCGTAATCGGTAAATTGTTTTACAGTTGTAAATGAGTTACATGTATGTAAGTTTTACGGTATTTGATTGATAATATAAAGTTCAATAAGTGAGAAAGTGTATTGTGTTTTACGATGTTTGGTTATCGTAATGTGTAAGTGGTAAGTGAAAATTTTGGCCACAAAATTAATTATTTGGTGATTTAAAATTTTTTAATATTATAAATAAATACTAAAAATGTTAAATATTAAAAAATTAGTATTAACATAAAAAAAATACAAATTTGCATGACCATAAAATTAACTATAAGTGGGATATAAGTGAGTGATAATTGGGTTGCAAGTGAGTGGTAATTGAGTTGTGCAAGTCTTTTAATAATTATGCTCCAAACAAACACCATAGTTGTAATTAGATTGTAAGTCATTTACGAATTATGACCTGCATCCAAACAAACAGCCCCTAACTGTTTTAATTTGCTATTGAAATAGTTACACCTCTTGTTGCACTTTAATTTTCAACCAGACTCCACATGAGTAAAATTGTTTCATCTTTAAACCCCTAGAATCTGAGATACAAAAATTATGATAAACTGTTGAACAAAAAAGCATCAAATTCTTGGGAATCAATATGAATTTTTTGGTCAAGAGGTTTAGTTGAAATCAATGATAAATCAAATGGTGCCAAATCAGAGTTAAGTAGCCTTAATAGCTAATATTATAGCAAGGAAATCAACTGGGGGCTGTTTGGTTTCAAGGAAGTTGACAGAAATGAGGAAGTGAGAAGTGTCATTTCCCGCTTTAATTGTCCATCCAAACAGCCCCGGGATGGATCTCAATAGAAGGATTCATTGATTGGAACAATTAGGGGTATGAATGGTTAACAGAGAGGATATAAATCAAGAGACCATACATGTGATAAGAATAGACCACAGTGGAGGCCACTGCAGGATTCTTTTAAGCTATATACCTAATGGCTATTTCTTATAGATTTTTTTTTTGTTGTTGTTGTGATCAAAATCAGAGCAAGCAATCAACTGAATCTTCAGACGCACTGGAGGCCGGTGTAGAGTTCCTCAATAAGACAGTGAAGCAAGTCTTGTGGGCGGTCCGAAGATTCGTGTGACCAAGGCCGGTGACGCCTTTCTGGAGCTGGCCGACGCTTGTGGCTATCCAGTGGCCACAATGCCATCCGTGAAGGGCTAGTCTTCGAGACCCACCCGAGGTTCATCGGCATCTATTGGGGGCGTCATCAGCACCGCCTTCTGCGTTAAAATCGTCAAATCTGTCCTCGGCCCGTTATTTTGTGCCCCCGTCTGCATAGGATAATTTCAGAATATTTAATTTTAACTTCAGGAAATAAAGCAACAAACATTTATACTGAAGAAATTAAGCAGGTTACTCGTACTAAAGTAAAGAATATATAAAGTAAAAGTAATTTGCTACATGGAAGTGACTGCATGTAGAATAATTTTTGATATTTTCAAATAAGAAATTTTGAAGTTTTCTCATACATCAAAGGAGTTGTTTTGGACAATTGATCAGATAAGAACTTAATTTTTAAAACTAAGTTATATTTATGAATTGATAAATTAGTTAATAATTGGTTCTTGATATGAATCAAATATTAGATGGAAGACTAGCTAGCTGTAATGCACTTGTGAAAATTTCAATTACACTTTGGGTTTCTCCGAGACTAAAAATTTGGTTAATTAGTAATTAGAGAAGAAGAAAAAACACAAATCATATGCACAATCAAACACACCAGAATTTTATGAGAAAACAATTTACATGTTAGGGAATGAACTGGGAAGAAGAAAGAATACAAATCAAATGCACAATCAAAGACAATAGAATTTTACGTGCAAAACCCAAATCAGAATATAGCACGGAACCACAAACAAATACACTATATTATAAGAGAGATTACAGTAGAAGAAGAGAGAACATCAAAACCACTCTGTATTTACAATGGCATACACGCCTTTCTGCTCTACTTAACCCTAATGATGGCGCATCTCCGTTCATAGAGAAAATTAGGGTTACAAGTTATGAAATCACCAAACTGCCCTTGACACCGGTTCCCAAGTTTCACGGGCTACACAGTTTTTAGACTGGACCACTTTACCGCTATGCATCTCCGAGACGCTACTCTACACTGTCACATCACAGTGCTTCTCTTGGTAGATGCTTCGGAGTGCTTCTCCGGAGTGATACCAAGTTGCTATTCTGGAGCGAGACTCTAAACTTTCCCTCAACATGAAACTTTGAACTCACCCAACCTCTTTACCGGAGTACTTTGCACTTGCTCCGGGATTTGCAAGGGGACTCCTCGAAGAAATTTTGGTTCGGAGCTTCTGTCCCCGCCCTCCCCCCGGAGGGGGCTCCCTGCTTCCTTCCAACCCTTATGGCTACCTGACTGTGCAAGTCGACCCGTATAAAGACTCTGCATAAGGCGACAAATTATCAAGGCCAGTGGCGTACGCAGAATTTTCACTAAGTGGGGGCGAAAATATTTTGAACTAAAATTGAAAATTTATAAAAATCAAACAACATATTCTAAGTTTTGATATTACAAAAAAAATAGAGGGGCTCCCTTCAAGACAATATATCTCACTCTAAATTACAATGCTCCCCTTCGAGGAGCCATATTCTGAAATCGTTGAATGATTGATTCATTGTCAATGCTGTCAAATATGTCTTTTTCAATATATGTCACCAAGCAATCATTCATCAACTCATCACCCATTCTATTACGCAGTGAATTCTTGATAAACTTCATTGCAGAGAACGCTCGTTCGACGGTTGCAGTTGCAACGGATAAGAGTAATGCCAGCTTCATGAGCAAATATACCAAATGATAGGTTTTATCCTTCTTCAACTGAACCATTTTTTTAGAAAGCTCAACAATCCCTTTAATTTCAGAAAACTGCATGTCGGAGCGAACATCAAGAATATAATTCTCAAGTTGAAAATCAAGTGTTGCTAACTCAATTGGAGAAAAGTCAGATTTATAAAACTCTGTAAATCGAATCAACTTTATCTTATCAAAAGCGGAGAAAGAATCAGCTGGACTCAGACAAGCCATACACAATAACAACTCGGTGTTCACTTCATTAAACCGGTTATTCAACTCTTGAAGTTGCATATCTATCACCACATAAAATACTTCAACACGATAATGATGAAGGTTCGTGCTTTCTTCAACATTGCGGCGTGATCTCCCTCGAATAACAAATAAGTCTAACATATTTGAGACGATTATATGATACTTATCACAAAATAAAGAAACTTCAGCCAAAAGAGATTCCCAACCTTCATCTCTCATCCTCTGTAAACGATGCTTAGATAATTTAACAAGATTCAAGGCATTCACAATGTCTTGATCTTTTCTCTGCAATGCTTTAGATAAATCATTTGTAATTCCCAAGATCATTTTCATCAAGTGCAAGTGGAATGCAAATTCAAAACACTGTATTGCATCCAACAAATCAGTTGCTTGTGCTTTTTGTATTGAAAGTGCTCCATCCTAGAAGGTCTTGAGAGAGAGAGACCGAAACTAGAAGGTTTCTTTTTTTTTTTTTTTTTTTTTGGAGATCGGGGGTTTTTTGTTTAGCTTAACCGACTCCAGTGGGGGCGACCGCTTCCACTGGCCCCCACGTGGGTCCGCCAGTGATCAAGGCAATAATTAGTTTTCACAACTTAACAATCTCCCACTTGGAGACTGATTATTGACACATCAGTGATACTCCATCTCTCTCTCTCTCTCTCTCTCTCTCTCTCTCTCTCTCGCGTCTCATAGTGATTTTGATGCGACTCAACTCCTGATCTTCAGTCTTGAAGACCCACAGAAGCTGAACATGTTTTCAGCTTCTCCATCATGACCGTCTTGGTCAATATATCTGCATGATTCTGACTTGTGCGTATCTTCTTCAGTGACAACATATCATCCTTTGAAAGTATGTGATTGAAGTAGTACCGCACATCAATGTGCTTTGTTATGTCATGATAGACTAGATTATTGATAAGGTCTATAGCACTCTGGGTATTAATCTGCAGTGAAGGGCTTACTTCTTTTTTGTCAAGCTCTTTCATAAAGTTCTTCAGCCATATCAACTCCTTACAAGTTTCTGTCTTTGCAAAATTTTCAGCCTCCGTTGTAGACAAGGTAACTATCTTCTGCAGTCACGACACCCAACTTACTGCTCCACTGCCCAACATGAAGACATAATCAGTGGTACTCCTCCGACTATCTACATCACTTGTAAAATCAAAATTGGCATAACCTTGCAGATGAATATCTGTGCCTTCATAGAACAAAGCCATTTCTGGACTTTCATTCAGATATCTCAAGATCTACTTAACTGCTCTCTAGTGCTCCTGCCCGAGATGACTCATGTATCTGCTGATAACTTCCACTGATTGAGCAATATCTGGCCTCGTTCAGACCATAGCATACATCAAGCTACCCACCGCTGATACATACAACACCTTCGACAGGAGAGCCTTCTCATCTTCAGTCTTTGGTTCTAGTGCCTTCGAGAACTTAAATGACCTCCCAATTAGACGTTTACAGGTTTAACATCCATCATGTTAAACTTTCTCAGCACCTTCTCAATGTACTCTGCTTGTGATAGCTTCAACAGTCTTCTCTCTACTAATCCTTATTCCAAGTATCTTCTTCATGAGACTCAAGTCCTTCATTGAGAATTTTCTTGCCAATTGAGCTTTGAAATTCACAATCCCTATCATGTTTGAACCAGTAACAAGCATGTCAACTATATACAAAAGTAGTATGATGTAAGAATTCTCAAAATAATTCAAATAGCAACAATGATCAGCTTGTAGTCTCATGTGACACCCGGGTTATTAAACCTTGAATTAATATATTAATATTGAGTTATTGAGATTTTTTCAGAAATAATTATGATTTTTTAAATAAATTGTATCTGTGTGAAATGAATTTCGGTAATTTATTTGGAGAAATCCAGAGTGGAATTGCATTTTTTATAAATTATATAGGATCTAGTGGCATGAGAAATATTGATATCTAAATATGATTGTACATTTATATAAGTGCGTATATGTAAGTAAATTTTGATAAATCTATGACTTCTAAATTTTTGGTATAATAGCGATAATGAGAATCGGTAATCAGTATATCACAAGGAATCCTTTTGAAATTAATTATCAATTTGTTTTGAGTAGCATAGTATGGATACTATGTGAATATATTTATTCCATGAAATATTGGCATACATACCAAGTATTATTTGTAATTCAAATTATATGTGTGTGCGCGCGCATGCGCGTGTTCGTGTAATTAGAGAAATGAAGAAAGAAAAGGAAAGGAAAAAAAGAAACAAAAATATAAAATAAACAAACTAATTAATTAGTGAGTATGAGGAGGTATGCGAGAGGGAGGGTGGTAATTAAGGATTTACATGTAGAGAGAAGAATGAGACCTCGCATTCTCTCTTTCTCACTCATTTTCCTCTCTCTCTCTCTCTCTCTCTCACTCAGGATTCGGCCGGCTGGTAAGCCAGCGGCGGCACCGATGTGGGTGGCGGCGGCGGCCTGGGGGTGCAACATGGTCGCTCTCATCTCTCTTCTTTTTGTCTCTCCCTTTTTTCTATCTCTCCCTATCTCTTATTTTGGCGGCTGCCAGAGGCGGTGCGGGAAGCGGCGCTAGGGTGCGCCGGGGCCAGGAGGTGGCCGTGAGGCAACGACGGCATCAGGGCCAGGCGACTCATGGTAGGAGCAGCAACAACAATTGCTGCTACTATTGCTTTGTAGAAGAAGAAAAAGAGAGGGGAAGTTGTGAATTGTTGGGTTTTTGGTTCAACCCAGCCCGAAATTGTTATGAACCCGACCCAATTGATTAAATGAGGTAAATTTTCATTTAGTCCCCAAAAAGGTTGAATAATTATTTTTGGGGCCTTAGAAAATTATTTATAGACCCTTGAATATTTTCAGCTATTATGTATCTAACCCTATTTCATAACTCGTAGGTATTTGAGCGATATCTCGATAATCCGAATTTTGATTCGCATGATTCTGAAGTTGTTGGATGCATGAAAATGAGAGCTACGTGTATACAGTATTGGTATGTAGTATCGAGTGTTCAAAGAATCAACAAGATCAAGGGGTGGGTAAAGTCTGTCTCTGAATTTTATTAAAAAACAGTGATTGTGTGTTGACTATTATTATAATGATGATTATAGTTAATAGAAGATTTATAGTAAGTACATGTGAGATCAATTTATTATGCAAATTAGTATTTATGAGTAATAATTGGATAAGAATTAATTAGCACCGGTTATAACCGGTGAGTAGCTAAATTGTGACGAAATGAGAAACCGATCATAGATCGTGGATACTAGCTATTTAATAAGGGATGATTAGAAATGAGCTAAGATAAATGATCTCTTGAGGTATATTAATCATGAAATAGGAAATTATAGAACCAGTCTGCATCGACTTCACAGACCTCAATGAAGCTTGCCCAAGGGTAGCTTCCCCTTCCTGAGGATTAATCATCTGGTAGAGGTAACGGCGGGCCACAAACTCATCAAGTTCATTGACGCCTACTCTGAATACAACCAGATCAAGATGCACCTATAAGACAAAGATAAAATTGCTTTCATCACTGGATGAAGATTCTATTGGTACAAAATGATGCCCTTAGGACTCAAAAATGCCAGGGCCACCTTTCAGCAGATGGTCAATAAGGTCTTCAAGGATTTAATCAAGAGAACGATGGAGGTGTACGTTGATGACATGTTGGTAAAAAGCACCCTGCGCATGGATCACCTCTAACATCTAGGCTAAGCATTCAATCTCTTATGAAAATACAAGGTAAAACTCAACCCGAGAAGTACAAATTCAGGGTTGCCTCTGAAAAGTTCATAGGATACCTGGTTACTCAACGGGACATCGAGGCCGACCTCAACCAGATATCCGTCATCTTGAATATGAGGTCGCCCACATGCGTGAAGGAAGTCAAGATGCTAAACAGACGCCTCACTACCCTGAACCGATTCATCACCTGATCCACAGACAAATGCAAACCCCTCTTCCAAGTCTTGAAGAAAAAATGGGGGTGATTTTCGTTGGAACGAGGAATGTGAGTCAGCTTTCCAAAGTCTAAAGAAATATCTTGCTTCACCACCACTCTTATCCAAGCCGACCTCGGGGGAGGTGTTATTCCTTTATCTAGCTGACCTCGGAAGAGGTGTTGTTCCCTTATCTAGCCGTCTCGAAGTCGGCCATGAGCGGAGCCCTAATTCAGGAAGAAGAAGGCATGCAAAAGTCGGTTTACTATGTCAGTCATTCCATGAATGGACCGCAAACCCGATACCGAAGGCTGAAAAAGTTGGTACTTGCTCTCTTTATCATCTCAGAAAGCTCAATCACTACTTTCAAACCTTTCCGATCACAGTCCTCACAGAGCGTTACCTAAGAAGCGTTACAGAGAACCCATAAGCGACAGACAGATATTGAAATGAGCATCAGACCTGAATAAGTAAATAAAATCAAAATTAATCTTTGGATAATTAGAAATAACTGTGATATAGAATCTCTGTTAAAATGAGATACATGTAATGAATACAATATGATATAAATAACATATTAATTGAATATTAAAAATTTCTGTTAATATTATCAATCTAAATGGAATCAGGACAATTTGGTTAATTAGCAATTGTTAATGTGAACAGATAATGGTGGAATTGGTAAAAGTGATCGGAAATGAGCTGAATAAGAGTAAATGGAAATGATTTTGGGCATTACCGAGTAAATTTGATAAATAATCAGGATATCAAAAGCTCTTTATTAAACTAAATGCGCAGAAAAATAAAATATTATGTAATATGTTGAGTATTGATTGTTGTTGGTATTATTTTCGGATTTGTTATATTTAGAGAAATATACTTTCATATATATATATATATATAATATAGAGAGAGAGAGAGAGATAAACTTATGTCATTCTGGAAGGATTCGAGGCCGAATCCTCCCCACTCAAATACAATCCTAGGACATCTAAATGCGAGATCCATTTCATTGAAGTTGATCTATATTATTTCAAGTAACTAGAAACAAAAATTATGTATTTTGAATACTTTTTGCGCATCAATTAAGTAAGCGTAAAATGGATAAACGAAAATAGCATATTTAGATCTATGTGTTTACACATACAAATTCTCGACCCTATCATTTCATCATGATCTAAACACTTGAAAACCCTCGCACACTAATTTTTGTTACACTTCAAATATTGTACATCGTTAAACTAATAAACTCACTATTTAGGCCTTCCATTTTGCGCCTACTTGATGGATCGGCAAAAAGTATTCAAAATACATGATTTTTGATTTTTAATTACTTGAAATAATGTAAATCAACTTTAACGGAGTGGATCTTGCATATAGATGTCGTAGGGTTGTATTTGAGTAAGAAGGATTCAATCTCGAATCCTTCCGAAATTACACAAGTCTATCTCTCTCTCTTTCTCTCTCTCTCTCTATATCTATATATATATGTGTGTGTGTGTGTATGTGTGTATATATATATGTGTGTGTGTGTGTGTGTGTGTGTGTGTGTGTGTGTGTATATATATATATGTATATGCATGTTAACATGTGAATTGATTACAATGGTGGAAATGATGAATAACTCTTGTAGGAACAATACTGGACAAATTGGTCAGATATAGAAAATGATTAACTGATATTTAAATTGAATATATTAAATTGAGCTGATAATAATCAGTGAAACCGTAGTAATTCATAAGTCTGATTTTAACTGTGAAAATTCTTGTGTGATAATATATTGAATCATAATTAATATTATTAACTTGAAATATGATATGTATACTTATAACGTATATTCTTCGGATGAAAAATCAGATAACTAAGAACTGAGTTGTGAAATTCATAGATATATACCTACTTGCAATCGTGTTACATTATCCATCCTTACCATCATAAAATACAAGTGATGAAACCTAGTTGATTACTTGTCCAGATTGAACATTGAATAACAGGTGGTGTGGTGAATTGATGTGACTAAAAAAATTAATATCAATAACTGAATCAAGAGCTTAACTTGTATATAGTGGAGAGTATTGTCCTTAACCGGTTCATTTAAAGGTATACCTTCATGCTTCAATTTCAATTGTATTAATGATCGTAGTCAAAAGAAATTGTTGATAATTCTTGCGATATCGAAATTATTGTGCAACTAATAACTTGTCATATAGAAATTGGGAAATTATTGATTAGCACTGGTTATAACTGGTAGTCAGTCTACTTGGTGATAAAAAGAAGAAATTGATATTGAATTTTAGATAATAACTAATTAATAAGAAATGAATAAGTAATATGATTAAGAAGTTTGAATACTGGTGATAAGAAAAAGAACTTGACAGGTAAATACTACGACTTTCAAGCCGTATGCCTTATGTGTATTTAGTATCTGTTAGATACTATAAGAGTTCTACGAAACTAAAATAACGAACTAATAATTGAGTAAAACTTTTAAACTCAAAACGATATCTTGTTACTTTTGAGGATGCTAAATTGTATGGTTTATAAGGAGTACGAGATGTGTGTTGAAATCACTAATAGGTTTATAAGGAGTATGTGATGTGTGTTGAAATCATTAATAGCTTATAAATGATTAGCATGATGTGGGATGTGTGTTGAAATCATTAACAACTTATAAATGATTAGCATGTATGATTCCAATAATGAAAATTTAGAAAAGTAGTGTAAATGTGAGTACTAGTTTTATGGTTATACATGATTGTCAATTAAAATGCATGTACATGGTTACTAGTTTCATGCATGTATATTAACACCCATTAGTTATGAAAGCACGTGAATTTGGATATCACATCGGGTTAGTTAATTTTTAGAAACCTTACATGTTGCTTATTTTAAGTGTTAGTCAATCATGTTAATGACTTTCATAATAATGACATGTTGTATGTCATTGCTAAATGTGATAATCATGCTATTAACATTGTTCTTTATGAATATTGCATATTGTTATTTGCATGAAAGTAAAAGAAATATATCGGGGAAGGGACCGGGTGGGTCTGGAGGTGATCGAAAGAGAGTATTATTATTATTATTTAATATATCAGAGGACCAGGTGGAATAAAAAGTGATCAAAGGGGAGTATTATTATTATTTAAATTATTAGAGAAAGGAATCGGGAGGAACAGGAGGTGATCTAAGGCGGTGTATTACTATTATTGAAATGTGTTTAGGTGATTGGTGTATCACCTGGAGTGTGGATGATGTATAAATATATGTTTATGATATCCAATATATGGATGTGGTTGTTTATTACATCCAGTAATTGTTAGCTCAAAGGTCTATCACTCTATTTTTATTGATGACAAAACTCATGGAGTTATATATGCATGGATTAAAGTTAAGCTTCATAGAAGCTCCCCCTTAACTCATGCATAGCAATAAATATAAAGATATTCAATAAAATGCATAACTAAACAAAAATATATATATGCATAAACAAGGAGATAAATATGGATAAAACAAAATTCTTCTCCCCTTTTTGCAAAAAAATAAAATAAACATGCATATATAAACTCTCAAAATTCTTCTCCCCCTTTTTGTCAATTCAACAACAAAGGGGCGAAACCAAAACAAACAATAAAGATATATATGCGATATACATTCATGAAGAAGAGAGACGTGAAGTTAGCTCCCCTGCATACATGCATTACATGAAGAAGGGATGACAAGATCCTAACTCACATAAAGCACAATATACAATGTATAAGCGGAGATGTTAAACTCCCCCTACACACGTGTATCATATAAAGAAGAGATGTCAAGCTCCTCAATTTGCGATACACTCAACATGAATCTATATATAGAAGAGATGTTAAGCTCCCCTTGCATATAGGCAATACATATCAACAAATTTGAAATCACTTTAAAACAAAATTTTAATTTTCTTAAGTTAACAAAATAAGTTTTGATACCAATAAAAATAAATTGTAGATGACAAAACTAAAATTTGTACTACTTGTAGATACCACTTGTAGATAAACAAAAAAAATTTTTAGATACCAAAGAGAACAATGCATAAGTTTATTAAGATACCAATTGATGTTTAAATTTAAGTCAAGCTTAGCATAAACATAATTTATGTTTTAAACATGTAAAGTTATTATAAAATAAGCACAATCAAATCATATATATGTATGAAAATGTATATACCAATTGAAATTGATACTAATTAAAAAGCATACATATATAAGAAACAAATATGAGTATACAAACATAAAAATCCTTGAAGATCAAGTGTATAACTCATAACTACCACCCTATTCATGCACATGTTTAAATAGATTTCAAATTAAGAGCATACAAGGCATGGTCGCCCATCCAACCGCCCTTAAAGGTTAAAAGTTTTCAAAAATAAGATTTAAAATAGTTGTAAATTGAAAACACTACCAAATGAAGAATAAATAACTAGTTTAAAGTAATTTTTGAATAACTAGTTAAAAGTCCTTCAAACATGAAACCAAATCTTATATATCTCATGAAATATTGCTAAGTACACAAAGATTGTCACTCAAGATCGATAAAACTCATATAAATCTCATGAAAATAAAGTCATGAGTAAACAAAAAATAATGAGAGTGCACAATAATCATGTGATTAGTATATTCATGAAAATAATCGATAAAGCTCAAAATACCAAAGCATCATAAAAATTTATTTTTTATTAAAATTAAACAAACTTCAAGGTATATGCATGTTCTATTAAAACTAAAAATATACATACATATCCCAAATACAAACGAGTCCATAATAGAATTTGCATGAAGGCAAGTGACTCAAAGGTATACATGTATATTTATAAGTTTAGATAGAAACAACATATACATGAAGCTAAACATATAAAATAGGGAAAATCAGTGTAAATGAAAGAATCATCAAAACTAGGTTATACATTTACATGTAATGAGTAGAAATGAGCAATGAGGTACAAATATAAAATAATCAAGTGTAGATCACTACTTGTACAAGTATATACACAAGTTTTAATGAAAAATTCATCTAAACAAGTATTCACCACATGTAGCACAAAACCAAAACATGCTAAAAATATTATCTATTAAAGGCATGTAAACTAAATGGGAGTTAGAGATAGTTACCAAACCATATGCACTATTCTCTAAGCCTCCAAAATATGTGGTCCTCCCACCAAACTTCCTTGACAGCGATGCATCAATAAATATGACCTTTGAGTATGAAACGCATCCACCATCAAAGACACCATACCTTTCACGTCATGTGAGAGCCCACACCTACATCAAATACAAATGGTGAGAATTTTGGTACCCATTTCTTTTTGGGTCCATGGGGGTTAGCATTATAGGGAACCCAAACATTTTTATTATTTATAAAATTTATAGAATTTAATCTATCAAAGCAAAATCTTACAAGATGGCCTTTGCGGCCACAATGTGTACATTTGTACACTCTGGCATGCATATGAGAATGAGTGTGATCATGATGTGCATACTGTGTATATGTATGCCGTGGGTTATGTGCATGAACATGTGGAGCTTGTTTTTATTGAAACAAGATTTTCAATCTAGAATGGTTAAATGCACAATTACTCAAAATTGAGCTCAAAAAATTAATTCTATTTTTCAAGGATTGAATCTCATTTTTATCAATAGTAGCATGAAGAGCATGGCAAGAATGAGAATCAACAATCTTTTTCTTTTTAGAAATATTTTCTTTTTCTTTTGAAATAATTTTTCTTTTCAAAGAGTTATTTTCATCCAAAGCAATCTCTTTTTTTTTCCCATCAAAGTGATTTTATTTTTTAAGATTTATTTCCTTCACAAATATCATTTAATTTTGAAGCCAAGAAAATATTCTCCTTTTTTAAAATTCATTTTAATTTGAAATGCATTCAATTTTATTTTAAAAAAATCTTTTTCTTTTAAAATAGAATCATATTTATTTTTCAATCTTTTATTATCATTTTTAAGCAAGTCATACTTTTTATGAAGTTGTTGACATAATAAACCAAGCTCATCATATGGCATGTCAACATCCTCATCAAGCTTGGATTCAGAATTTACCTCAAGGGGGTTATCCCCTTGGACCATGTAGCATATGTTGGAAGCATCACTTCCATCATCCGAGTCGCTCCCCGCATAGTATTACTTTTGTTCGCCAAGGGAACCTATAATGTTTCATACTATAAAAGCCGAATCAAAATTAGCAACCCTAGATAAATATTCATCATTTAAGATATTCTTTAAGGCATGAAGGGATTTTGCATTAGCCTCTAGATGTTTGTCATTTAAACAATATGAATGTTTAGTGGTCGCAAGATAAACATGAATACCTAGGGCTTTGAGGTACATTGACATATTAACCTTCTAAATTTGGACGTAAAGAATATCAAACATAGGAGGTGTCATGAAATCCATGTGTGTGAAAAAAAATATTGTGATTAGCTAAAATGAGGATCTTTAATTCAAGGTTGTTAGATCCAAATCAAGAGCACCAAACTCTGATACCAATTGAAGTTCACCTAGAGAGGGGGTGAATAGGTGACTAGCTAATCTAATGATGAATAATGCGAAATTAAAACTATTTAATGCAAATAAAAACTATTAGGCTAAACACACAAGCTATAACCAAAGAGTATAGCTGAATTTTCGGTGAAGGGCTTTACACTATCTCCTCAAGATTCCTTTAGATAAGAGTTGAGGTGTCACCATGGCTCTCTTGGTTGAATACAAGTGTGAGCAAATAATCCCAAGCATATATCAATAAGGCACAAGATATATCAAGCACATAAAGAGATAAGCAATATAAACATGCAAGATATGTAAACGCAAGTGAGAGATAGAGAGAGCAATCGTAAACACGGGAGATTTGTTTCGAGGTTCGAGCACCCTTGCTCTACATCCTCGCCTTCAACACTATGAAAGATTTTCACTAAAATCGATCCCACCGGATCACTCGGTGCCGCAACACCTACAACGAGTTCACACTAGAACTCCTTGGACTCACTAGTCCCTCTCTTATTTTCGCAAGAACAACACACGCAAGCACACTAGCTTGCCGAGGCCGCACCTCTACACCGAGCTCCCACAAGAACTCGAAACACCACGAACCCACTAGTTCACCTCCTCAAATACAAGAATGAAACACTTGGTGATCTTAACACTTTGATCACCTCAAATACTCTCACAATAAAGCTCCCTAGAGGATGGATATAGCAATGGATAGCTCAAGTATGTGTGAGAAAATAAGATAGAATAGTGGAGGAAAAACCAAGAAATCTCTTTTGTAAAACACTCTTGAAAAACTCTCATTTTGATATAGAAGTATTAGCTCTAAAACAAGTGGAGAAAACCTCATAGAGAGATAAAATAAACTAGCTTGAAAACCCACCCAAAATCTTGTATAAAAACAGTCCAAGGGAACCCCCATTTATAGGCTCCGAAAATATGACTGTTGGAGGCCGACTCAGCAGGAAATCCTGCTGTCGGTCGACCGCCCGGTCGACCAGCCAACAGTCGGATTTCTGACTGTTATGCCACCGGTCGACTGCCCAGTCGACCAAGATCGGATCCAGAAAGCAGAGCTCTCTGGCCGGTCGACCGTCCGGTCGACCGGGGCCAGATCCAAAGAGCAAAGCTCTCTGGACGATCGACCGCTCGGTCGACCGTTCCACCAGCCAATTTGCCGTGAATGTTTTGTGCACGTATGTGTGAGAAAATAAGATAGAATAGTGGACGAAAAACTCAAGAAATCTCTTTTGTAAAATACTGTTGAAAAACTCTCATTTTGATATAGAAGTATTACCTCTAAAACAAGTGGAGAAAACCTCGTAGAGAGATAGGATAAACTAGCTTGAAAACCCACTCAAAATCTTGTATAAAAACAGTCCAAGGGAACCCCCATTTATAGGCTCCGAAAATATGACTGTTGGAGGCCAACTCAGCAGGAAATCCTGCTGTCGGTCGACCGCCCGGTCGACCGGCCAATAGTCAGATTTCTGACTATTATGCCACCGTCGACTGCCCAGTCGACCGGGATCGGATCCAGAAAGCAGAGCTCTCTGGCCGGTCAACCGTCCGGTCGACCGGGACCAGATCCAAAGAGCAAAGCTCTCTGGACGGTCCACCGCTCGGTCGATCGTTCCACCAGCCAATTTGCCGTGAATGTTTTGTGCACGTCGGTCGACTGCCCGGTCGACCGACTTCTGGCTCGGTCGACCGGTCAGTCGAATGGCAGAATGCCTGGTCAGACATTTTCAGGGATTAAAACTTGGTTTTATATTTTCTTATAAAATCCCATAAAATTACTAAAAATCTACAAAAATGAGCTCTTTGAAATACTTTGAAGTACAAATATGTGTGATCAGAAATCAACACATATTACAAATTTTTTGAACCATTTTTGTAATAAAGAAATTTTGCCTTAAACAAAAATCTGTATTTTTCAAAAATAATCTCCAAATTAAAAAATGATTTTTCCAAAACTTCTCCAAAGACAAAAATAAGATATTTTAAACAGTTTTGGAGCTTAGTGTGTATGGATATGATCCAATACACATATAAGATGAAATATCTATGTTTTAACAATAAGCTCTAAAATAAAGTTTTGATAAATCCAAAACAATATTTTCTAAACACAAAACTATCTTATGAAAACACATATAAATTTTATGTGTGTGTATATGAACTTGAACAATCCACAACTAATCTATCCTTTACATTTTACCTAAAAATAAATCTTAACACTTACAAACTTGACACAAGTCTTCTTGAAAATTTTCTCTTGAAAATCTTCTTCTTCTTCTTGACTTAGTCCAAATCTTGATCCAAAGAGCTAGACTACTCTTGAATATTTGATACAATCTTGATGCGCGAGCTCTTGAATCAACACGTGCTAGCTCTAAAACTTGACTTCGAATTCTTTGTTGAAACTAAACACCTACTAAGATCTTGATCAAATATCTGAGACTAAATAAACACAAGTTCATTAGTACTATAACTACTTGAGTTAATCATCATCAAAACAAAACTTTGCTAAAGTGATCATCAAAACTAGAGTGATGGGCCTATTATTGGACCAAAGGCCCATCACTCTAGTTTTGATGATGATTAACTCATGTAGTTATAGTACTAATAAACTTGTGTTTATTTAGTCTAAGATATTTGATCAAGATCTTAGTAGATGTTTAGCTTCAACAAAGGATTCGAAGTCAAGTTTTAGAGTTAGCACGTGTTGATTCAAGAGCTCGTGCATCAAGAGTGCTACTCAAGAGGAGTCTAACTCTTTGGATCAAGGTTTGGACCAACTCAAGAAGGAGAAGAAGATTTTCAAGAGAAGATTTTCAAGAAGACTTGTGTCAAGTTTGTAAATGTTAAGATTTATTTTTAGATAAAATGTAAAGGATAAATTAGTTATGAATTGCTCAAGTTCATATACGCACACAAAATTTAAATGTATTTTTCATAAGATAGACTTGTGTTTAGAAAAATATCGTTTTGGATTTATCAAAACTTATTTTAGAGCTTATTGTCAAAAACATAGATATTTCATCTTATATGTGTATTGGATCATATCCATACACGCTAATGTTTAAAATATCTTATTTTTGTATTTGAAGAAGTTTTAGAAAAATTATTTTTTAATTTGGAGATTTTTTTTGAAAAATACAGATTTTTGTTTAAGGCAAAATTTCTTTATTACAAAAATGGTTCAAAAAGTTTATAATATGTGTTGATTTTTGATTACACATATTTGTGCTTCAAAGTATTTCAAAGAACTCATTTTTAGATTTTTAGTGATTTTATGGGATTTTATAAGAAAATATAAAACCAAGTTTTAATCCCTGAAAATGTCTGACCAGGCCTTCTACCGGTTGACCGACCGGTCGACCAGCCAGAAGTCGGTCAACCGGGCGGTCGACCGACGTTCACAAAACGTGCACGGCAAATTGGCTGGTGGGCAGGTCGACCGGGCGATCGAAGGGATAAAGAGCTCTGCTCTATGGATCAGGCCTTGGTCGACCGGGCGGTCGACCGTGGCACAACGGTCAGAAATCTGACCGTTGGCCGGTCGACCGGGCAGTCGACCGATAGCAGGATTTCCTGCTGAGTTGGCCTCCAACAGCCATATTTTGGGAGACTATAAATTGGGGTTCTCTTGGACTGTTTTATACAAGATTTTGAGTTTCAAGCTAGTTTTTTCTTTCTCCCTAAGAGGTTTTCACCACTTGTTTTAGAGCTAATACTTCCATATCAAAATGAGAGTTTTTCAAGAGTGTTTTGCAAAAGAGAATTCTTGAGTTTTTCCTCCACTATTCTATCTTATTTTCTTACACATACTTGAGCTATCCATTGGTATATCCATCCTCTAGGGAGCTTTGTTGTGAGAGTATTTGAGGTGATCAAAGTATTAAGATCACCAAGTGTTTCATTCTTGTATTTGAGGAGGCGAACTTGCGGGTTCATGTTGTTTCGAGTTCTTGTGGGTGCTCGATGTAGAGGTGCGGCCTCGGCAAGCTAGTAGCTTGTGTGTTGTTCTTGCGGGAAAAAGAGAGAGACTAATGAGTGCAAGAAGTTCTAGTATGAACTCGTTGTTGGTGTTGCGGCACAGAGTGATCCGATGGGATCAATTTTAGTGGAAATCCTTCAAGTGTTGAAGGCGGGGGTGTAGAGCAAGGTTGCTCGAACCTCAAAACAAATCTCCCGTATTTGCGATTGCTCTCTCTATCTCTCACTTGTGTTTACATATCTTGCATGTTTATATTGCTTATCTCTTGATATGCTTGATATATCTTGTGCCTTATTGATATATGTTTGGGATTATTTGCTCACACTTGTATTCAACCAAGAGAGCCATACTGGAACCTCAACTCTTATCTAGAGGAATCTTGAGGAGATAGTTCAGAGCCCTTCACCGGGAATTCGGCAACACTATTTGGTTATACCTTGTGTGTTTAGCTTAATAGTTTTTATTTGCATTAAATAGTTTTAATTCTGCATTATTCATCATTAGATTAGCTAGTCACCTATTCACCCCCTCTAGGAGAACTTCAGTAATTAGATATAGTTGTCTATGACGTCCGGTAATGAATGTAGTTGTTTGCGACATCCGGTATATGGATGTGGTTGTTGTGTGTTTCATCATGTATGAACATACGATTATATTTTGATACTATCGTGAGCAGTATGTGATGTCTGCGTGTTTTGAATTTTATATATATGGGAAGAACAATAATGAACTGTAAACCAATATAATAGTAAGAAAGACTATATACTCCAGAAATGTGATTGTGATCACGGGTCATATGTCAAAACTCGAATGTTTTATGAACTGAATACAAGTGATATATTAATATGTATGTGATTGATGGATTACCAGGTGAATTTAAGAGATAGACAATTAGGTTGGGTATTATATAACACAAGATATAATGTGTTGAATATTAGGATACATGTGTCCAAAAGGGTGCATAACATCAATATCAATTAATAGAAAGAATTAGTGACCTATTAAACTGCACTACCCATCATAAGTAAGAAAATAATTGAGATTATTCCTTGAAATTTGTTCAACTGCATCATACTTGATTTATAATGATATTAAAATGCTAATTTGATTGTAATAACTTTACTCACTAAGTTTTCAAGCTCATCCGTTGTTATTAACCCTCTTTCAGGTCAGACCAAGGGTAAAAGTTTAGCTTTAAGCCTTTTGAGTGACAGGAGGCATCATATAGCACTTTGGTTGAGCACTTATGTGTTCATTTGTATAAATATATGGTAATACTTGGAGTTATGTGTATGCATAGAAATATATATAGTGTTGATGGTATTAATAGTGATTATTTATTCTCTATTTTGATTGGTTTGTATTTTATATTAATAATGACCTTTTTGAAAGTGATACAAGTTCTAAGTTTTATTTGGTTAAAATTAGAATAGCTTTTGAGTTGATTTGTGAACCGGAAGGAGTATTCGAGTTATATTGATAAATTATTGATATTTGGTAGTATTGAGTAGTTGAGATTTAAGTTTTGAAAATGTGATTAAGTAGTTGATGTCAAACCGAAATATATTGATTATGTAGGTTGATGTTCGCTGAAATGGCTACGTTGTACTAGGACAGACTCCATATTTCATAAGAGATGCTGTAAAAATTTTTAGAGATCATCGAATTGATCAAGTGCAGTAGTTTATGATTATGATAATTCAGTGTTAAAAATCTGAGACTGTTACATATCATGTATCCACTACTAATCATAAATCTGTTGAACTTTAAATACCACCGCATAGGAGCTTATTTCTAACTATAGTGGATTTTTTTTTTTAGCTTGTGTCTGCATCATATAGATGTCCTCCTCTAATTCACCATGAAGAAACACAATTTTAACATCCAGCTTATCTACATGTAAATTCTCTATTGCCACAATACTTAATACAGATCTAATAGTGGTAAACTTCACAACAGGGGAGAAAATCTCGATAAAATTAATAACTTCTCGCTGTTGAAATCCCTTCATAACCAATCTCGTCTTGTACCTCTTAGTGCCATCATTCTCCTCCTTCAACCGATAAACTCATTTGTTATTGTAAGGCTTTCTTATGTTCAAGCAGCTCAACCAACTCCCATATTTGGTTCTTCATGAGAGATTCCATCTCATCATCCACAACAAGCTTCCACTTATCCTTAACTTCCACCTGCAAAGTTTCTCATAACACTCGGGCTCACCACTGTCAGTCAACAACGAATAGTGCAAAGAAGGATAGTTTCTCTCCGGAGCTTTAGTCGGCCTGGTCAATTGCCTCGGCTCAGTTTGGGGGTCGAAGGCTCTACTCGGGATTCTTTATTACCTTCTTGAATGCTCTGAATCTTCTCTGCAGGAATATCATCAAGTTCAACAAATTCTAAATCCTTAATACTGCTTTGTTACTCTGGAGTACCGATGATGCCACTTCGAGATCCTTCTATGGAGTGCTTTCCTCTGTCAGCAAGTCCTTGAACACTTCAACTGATTAAATATCATATCCTTATGCCTAAGGATCTTCAGTTCTCCGAATCCCAAAACTGATAGCCTTACTCGCTTGTTCCGTACCTAATAAAAATGCATTTTTTGGACTTCGGATTCAACTTGCTCCTACGATCTAATTCAACATGTACATAAGTGATACAACCAAATATACACAGATGGCTCAGGTTTACATTTTTTCCCAGTCCATCTTTCTTCCAGAACTCACAATTTAGAGGCACCGAAGGTCCTCTGTTGATCTAATATATCGATGTATTGACTGCATCTTCCCAAAACTATTTGGGCAATCCTGCGTGTATCTGCATTCTCCTGACATGCTCTAAAATGGTCATGTTCATACGCTCGGTAACCGCATTCTAATGAGGATATCCTCTTCACTCTTTCAATTCTCCGATTAGTGTAGAACTGCTCGAATCTTCTATCACAATATTCGCCCCCAATGCCTGACTTTAAACACTTAAGCTTTAGACTTGTCTCATTTTCAATTTGGGACAACCACTTCTTGGACACATCAAACACATCTGATTTTTGTTTCAAGGAGTAAATCCAGGCCTTTCTACTTACATCATCAATAAAGGTCACAATATATAATGAGCCACCAAGAGAAGGAATAGAAGCAGAAAGTACACCATAGGGGGTGAATAGGTGTAGTGCTAATCTTGAAAGTACACCTAGGGGGGTGAATAGGTGTACGGCTAATCTAATAAACTAAATGCGGAATTTAAAACTTAATTGCAACTACACTTAATGCAACCAACGAGTGTAGTCGAATTCCCGGTGAAGGGCTCTGCACTAACTCCTCCTGATTCCTCTGAATAAGAGTTGAGGCGCTATATGAAGCTCTCGTGGTTAAGTGAGACACACACAAACAAGCCAAGCATATAATATGAATGAGCAATATGAAATGATGCAAGGCACAAAAGTAGAGAGAGAGAGTTAAGAGTCAATGGATCAAACGCAAACAATAAGATGTGTTTCGAGGTTCGAGCACCCAGCTCTACGTCCCCGCCTTCACCCAGAAGGATTTCCAATCCACTAACTTGTCCACACAGGACTCCCACACAGGGAACCTCCACTGAGGATTTGGGGCAACTACAATCAGGAGTACACAACTCCTCTCTCAACCGAATACAACCTCTCACAGAGGCAAAACAAACACCACCTCACACAAGAGGTGTAGGCACTTAGCCAAACAACCACAATCCACCTCTTCACTAAGAGGGATACAAACTCAATCTCAACCTCTCACTAGAGGGAGCTAACCACAACTTCCACAATCACATCACAATAGAGGGATACCAAATCAATCACCTCTCACTAGAGGGATATCACAATGATGGAAGGTTACACCGTGGTGGTTACACAACCACAAACTAATTTTCCCACAAAATAAAGATTCTATAGATAGGATAGAATGATATTGCTCAAGTGTGGAAAACAAAGTGTTTTGATCAAAGAAAATCACTTGAGAAAAACACTAAATAGATATAGAATTTTTAGACCAAAAACCAATTCCCAAAAGACTATTTTCTTTGAAATAAAAAACACTTTAAAAACAAATAGAGATTAGAGATTTTAACCCAAAATCTTTTTGTTGAAAACACTTGAAAAGATTTGAAAATTTTCTCTTCTAAAACCTTACCAAAAACTGGCCTTAAATGGGGTATTTATAACCCCCAACAAAAACTAGCCGTTGGGGCAAATTTTCAGCCCAGACGGCTGTCGGTCGACAGGCACGGTCGACTGCCAATGGTCAAAAATCCGACCGTTGGAGCCTCGGTCGACCGGCTCGGTCGATCGCAGCCTGGAACAGAGAGCAGAGCTCTCTGCCGGTCGACCGACCCGGTCGACCGGGGCTTTCCAGAGAACAGAAGCTCTCTGGCGGTCGACCGTCCCAGTCGACCGACCCTCCAGCAGACCTGGCGTGCACGTTCTGTGCACGTCGGTCGACCGACTCAGTCGACCGACTTCAAGCTCGATCGACCGACCCGGTCGACCGGCAGAAGCCAGAATAGAAAACTTAAGGGATTAAAAGTTTGACTATTTAGCTAAAATAAAATCCCGTAAAATCTCTTAAAATTCCACAAAAATAAGTTCTTGCAAGATATTTGAAATTCAAACTTGTTTGAGTAAAAATCAAAACAAGTTACAAACATTTTGAACTCTTTTTGTGTTATGGAAATTTTGCCGAAAAACCAAAAATCGTATTTTCCAAAACTTGAATTTTTGAATTGAAAATTCGTTTTGTCCAAAACTCATCCAAATACAAAAACATGATATTTAAACAACTTGAAGCATGTTTGTATATGGATATAATCCAATATACATGAAAGATATATATATCATTGTTTTTGACTTAAAATCCAAAAATACGTTTTGTTAAAACACAAAACTCCAAACACATGAATAGGCATATCAAAATAAGTTTGTTTAAGATATGAAGCATACATGTATATAGAACATATCTAATATACATTTAAACAATGTAAACTTGTATTGATGCTATCTATTCATGAAAACCAAGATCGATTAAACCAAAACCGAAAACTAAAATATGAAAACTTAAACAAGTGTGTGTGTTGTGAACTTGAGCATACCACACTATCTAATCTTTAACAAATGGATCTAAACTATAAACTAAACTATGTACCGAGGTCTTCTTGACGAACTCTGTCTTCAAGTCGACTCGATCCAAACTGTGATCCACCGAGCTTGACTCCAACGAGTGCTATATATGATCTTTGACGCTCGGGCTCTTGAATCACCATGTGAAAGCTTCCAAAACATCTTTGTTGAAGCTAATCACCTACTAATATCTTGATTAGAGATCTGAAACTAAACATCACAAGATTATTAGTAAACATAACTATATGAGTTAATCATCATCAAAACTAGAGTGGAAGGCCTCTGGGCCAACAATCTCCCCCTTTTAGATGATGACAAAACTCATGGAATTATATATGCATGGATTAAAGTTTAAGCTTCAAGGAAGCTCCTCTTTAACTCATGCATAGCAATAAACAATAAATATATGCAATGAATATTAAACATGAAAATGCATAAATATGGATAAAACAAGCTTTTGATACCAAATACAAAACATACTCTTGATACCAAACTTAAAATGCATCAATATGCATAAAACAAGCTCTTAATACCAAAATAAATTATTTCTTCTTTACATAAACATGTTCTTAAAATAATGCTCTTGATACCAATAAAAAAACAAACTATGTTTCAATAACAAACAAATTATGTTTCTAGATACTAGTAATCCTTACTTTTGATACCAATATCAACAAAACATAAAACAAACACTCTTGATACCAATACTTACCAATATAAAAACATGCATAACATAAAAACATAAACATAAACATAAACATGTTCTTAAAAATAATGCTCTTGATACCAATAAAAAAACAAACTATGTTTCAATAACAAACAAATTATGTTTCTAGATACTAGTAATCCTTACTCTTGATACCAATATCAACAAAATATAAAACAAACACTCTTGATACCAATACTTGATACCAATATAAAAACATGCATAACATAAAAACATGCATATAAACTCAAATACTTCTCCCCCTTTTTGTCAATCATCAACAAAGGGGTCAAAGAAAACAATAAAAAAGTAATGGTCTCCCCCTTTTTGTCTTAAACAAAAATAATATTAATAAGAGGTGAAATCAAAACAAACATGATACCAATTTAAAAAATATATCAATGTAGTGCATCATGATACCAATTGAAAGTGAACACATCAAAATTTTTTTTTTAAGAAATGCCAATTGAAAGTAAATGAGGCATTGAAAATAAATCTTAAAGAAACCAATCAAATTTTGATACCAAAATGAAAGATATATAGATAATCTCGATTACCAATTCTTTCTTGATACCAATTGAAAGTAAACAAGTAAACATCTTGATACCAATTGTAAATATTTTTTATTTTGAACATATGATACCAAATTAAAATTAATATTAATTTTTTTAATCATTTTTCATCATAAAGTATGGGAGTGAAAATTAAAGGTAAACAAAATACCAATTGAAAGATAAAATACGAATTTTCTCCCCCTTTATGAAATACCAAAGAAAATGATGCATAAGCTTGTGTAAGTACCAATTGAAAACTAATCAATTGAAATATGATATGCATTAAAGATCAAGCTTAGCATAACCAAGATTTGTGCTCAATGATATATAGATATAGTAAGCAAAAATAAAACATATATATGTATGTATAAAAAATTAGATACCAATCGAAATTAATACTATTTGAAGTTTGAGCATACATATATAAAAACTATATATGAGTATACAAAGAATGTCAATATTGATACCAATTGAAAAAAATCTAATGATACCAATTGAAACTATAATTAAAATCAAGTGTATAACTCATATTACTTACCACCCATTTCATGCACATGTTTTAAATGAATTTTCAATAATGAACATACAAGGCATGGTCGCCCAACCAACCGCCCTTCGAAGGTAGGGGTTTTCAAAAAAAATAGGTTTGAAAAAAAAGTGTATTTGAAAACTCTACCATATTGAAGAATACCGCAACTAGTTATATGAAAAACTTGTAAACTAGTACGAAATCCTTCAAGCAAGGAATGAAACAAAATTATATTTCATGAAAAACATGTAAATCACATGATCACTAAACACTCAAAATCCATAAAGCCCATATCATACTCATGAAAATAAAATCATGAGAAAACATTAAGTAAGGTGAGTGTACAAATATTATGTGAAATATATCATCATGAAACTATGCAATCAAGCTCAATAAGAAATTCCTTAAAACATAGACTTCAAGGTATATGTATGTTTAGTCTAAACTGGAAGTATACATACATATCCCTAAACACAATTGAGTCCAAAAAATAAAAGTTTGCATGAAAAGCAAAAAGACTCAAAGGAGTATACATGTATATCTTAAGTTTTGACAAAATAGGCATATACATAAAGCTACACATATAGACATGAAAAACATGCATAAAAATGGGAATATAAGTCAAATGTATGAATCATCAAAACTAGACTATACTAGTACATCTAATGGGTACAAATGAGCGTTCAAGCACAAACATATAATGGTCTATTTGTGGCTCATTACATGTACAACTATATATCCTAGTTTTAATGAAAACAAACATCTAAACATATATTCAAATCATGAAGCATAGAAATCAAAACAAAAACTCATAAATATACATATGATCATTATGTACATGCACATGTATAGATCTAGGACATACACATTAGTTAAAACAAATGTGAGAACACAAAGATATAAATCCATATTAAACATGGGTGTCTCAAATAACTAAACATGTATATCACTAATCTAAATATCATGGCATATAACATAATAATCATAAAACATCAAAACATGCTAAAAATGAATAGTATGAAAGCATGTAAACATAAAGGGAGTTAGAGATCGTTACCAAAACCTAGAAGGCAACTCTCCATGTCTCCAAAACAAGGTGGTCCTCCCACCAAACCCCCCTTGAAAGTGATGCATCCAAATTGTCCTCTTTAAGCTCGGAACGCATCCACCTCAAGGCACCATCACTCTCACGTCATTCGAGAGCCCACACCTACATCAAATACAATAGGGGTGGTCTTTGGTACCCACACTCTTTTGGGTCCATGGGGGTTAGTTCCTTTCCTAACCTAAACAAACTTAGTTGCTAAATTTGAATCATGTATACGATCATAACAAAACTTAGCAAGGCGGCCCTTACATCCACAATGTGTACAAGTGTACACATGAGCATACATAGTGTTGTGTGCATGAACGTGCGAAGCATGTGTATGCCGTGTATGGTGTGCATGCAAAGAAGAAACTTGTTTCTTTCGAAACATAAATTCCAAACGTGTATGGTTCATGGCACAATGGCTCAAAGTGGAGCCCAAACAATCCATATTCTTCTTTAGCACAGATATATCATTTTCAATTATAGAAGAGGTGCATGCAATAGGTGAGCTAGGTGAAACTACGCTAGCATGGCAAACATGTGAACTATATCAATTTTCAAAGATTCATTTTTCTTTAAACAAATTTCTAAATCCTTTGAAATTGAAGCAATTTTTATTTTCAAAGAATCATTCTCTTTTACAACAAAATCAAATTTTAAAGACAAGTTTTCATTTTTCTTCAAAATTATTTCACAATCATTTTTGTTTTTCAAAAATTCATTTTCTTTTAGGACAAGATCTAGTTTAGATTTCAATGAATCCCTTTCATTAGAAATCTCCACTTTATCTTGCAAAACCAAATCTAGTTTTGAACATAAATCCTTATTTTCTTTGTTAAGTTCAAAACTCTTCTTTTTCAAAAGATTATATTTTTCTAATAATTTTTCACAAACAATGGATAGTTCTTCATTCAAGACATTGGCATCAATATATTCATTACTAGAAGAACTAGTATCATCATCTAATTGAGATTTCGAATATACCTCAAGGGAGTTATTTCCTTGGACCATGTAGCATTGTTGCTCGGATTCTCCACTAGATTCATGACCGTTTGGATTGGCAATTGAAGCTTAGAGGAGGTCAACGTATTCCACACTGCAAAGGCGGAATCACAGTTAGAAACTAAGTACAGATATTCTTTATTAAGCGTGCTTCTAAGTGCCTCAAGGGCTTGTGCATTGGACTCTATATGATTGCTATTACCAAGATAGGATTTCTTGGTAGCGGCAAGGAAAACATGCAAGCCTAGGGTTTTCAAATACATGGACATCCTAAATTTTCACATGTCAATGTTGGAGACATCAAACATGGGAGATGACAAGCAATCCATGAGTGTGTGTAAACAAATAGTGTGCAAATGCAAATGATAGATTAGCTAACCAAGATCACACTCCTAGGTGGTTAAACCAAATATCAGGAGCGTAGGCTCTGATACCAATTGAAAGTACACCTAGAGGGGGGTGAATAGGTGTACGGCTAATCTAATGAACTAAATGCGGAATTTAAAACTTAATTGTAACTACACTTAATGCAACCAACGAGTGTAGCCGAATTCCCGGTGAAGGGCTCTGGACTAACTCCTCCTGATTCCTCTGAATAAGAGTTGAGGCTCTATATGAAGCTCTTGTGGTTAAGCACAAGTGAGGCACATACAAACAAGCCAAGCATATAATATGAATGAGCAATATGAAATGATGCAAGGCACAAAAGTAAAGAGAGAGAGAGAGAGTTAAGAGTCAATGGATCAAACGCATACAATAAGATGTGTTTCGAGGTTCGAGCACCCAGCTCTACGTTCTCGCCTTCACCTAGAAGGATTTCAAATCCACTAACTTGTCGACACAGGACTCCCACACAGGGAACCTCCACTGAGGATTTGGGGCTACAACCGAGAGTATACAACTCCTCTCTCAACCGAATACAACCTCTCACAGAGGCAACACAAACACCACCTCACACAAGAGGGGTAGGCACTTAGCCAAACAACCACAATCCACCTCTTCTCTAAGAGGGATACAAACTCAATCTCCACCTCTCACTAGAGGGAGCTAACCACAACTTCCATAATCACCTCACAATAGAGGGATACCAAATCAATCACCTCTCACTAGAGGGATATCACAATGATGGAAGGTTACACCGTGGTGGTTACACAACCACAAACTAATTTTCCCACAAAATAAAGATCCTATAGATAGGATAGAATGATATGGCTCAAGTGTGGAAAACAAAGTGTTTTGATCAAAGAAAATCACTTGGGAAAAATACCAAATAGATATAGAATTTTTAGACCAAAAACCAATTCCAAAAGATTATTTTCTTTGAAATAAAAAACACTTTAAAAACAAATAGAGATTAGAGATTTTAACCCAAAATCTTTTTGTTGAAAACACTTGAAAAGATTTGAAAATTTTCTCTTCTAAAACCTTACCAAAAACTGGCCTCAAATGGGGTATTTATAACCCCCAACAAAAACTAGCCACTGGGGCAAATTTTCAGCCCAGACAGCTGTCAGTCGACCGGCCCGGTCGACCGACAACGGTCAAAAATCTGACCGTTGGAGCCTCAGTCGACCGGCTCGGTCGACCGCAGCCTGGAACAGAGAGCAGAGCTCTTTGCCGGTCGACCGACCCGGTCGACCGGGGCTTTCCAGAGAGCAGAAGCTCTCTGGCGGTCGACCGTCCCGGTCGACCGGGCCTCCAGCAGACCTGGCATGCACGTTCTGTGTACGTCGGTCGACCGACTCGGTCGACCGACTTCAAGTTCGGTCGACCGACCCGATCGACCGGCAGAAGCCAGAACAGAAAACTTAAGGGATTAAAAGTTTGACTATTTAGCTAAAATAAAATCCCATAAAATCTCTTAAAATTCCACAAAAATAAGTTCTTGCAAGATATTTAAAATACAAACTTGTTTGAGTAAAAATCAAACCAAGTTACAAACATTTTGAACTCTTTTTGTGTTATGAAAATTTTGTCGAAAACCAAAAATCGTATTTTCCAAAACTTGAATTTTTGAATTGAAAATTCGTTTTGTCCAAAACTCATCCAAATATAAAAACATGATATTTAAACAACTTGAAGCATGTTTGTATATGGATATAATCTAATATACATGAAAGATATATATATCATTGTTTTTGACTTTAAAATCCAAAAATACGTTTTGTTAAAACACAAAACTCCAAACACATGAATAGGCATATCAAAATAAGTTTGTTTAAGATATGAAGCATACATGTATATAGAACATATTTAATATACATTTAAACAATGTAAACTTGTATTGATGCTATCTATTCATGAAAACCAAGATCGGTTAAACCAAAACCGAAAACTAAAACATGAAAACTTAAACAAGTGTGTGTGTTGTGAACTTGAGCATACCACACTATCTAATCTTTAACAAATGGATCTAAACTATAAACTAAACTATGTACCGAGGTCTTCTTGACGAACTCCGTCTTCAAGTCGACTCGATCCAAACCGTGATCCACCGAGCTTGACTCCAACGAGTGCTATATATGATCTTTGACGCTCGGGCTCTTGAATCACCATGTGAAAGCTTCCAAAACATCTTTGTTGAAGCTAATCACCTACTAATATCTTGATTAGAGATCTGAAACTAAACATCACAAGATTATTAGTAAACATAACTACATGAGTTAATCATCATCAAAACTAGAGCAGAAGGCCTCTGGGCCAACAAATCTAATTCAGAATTTAAAACTTTTACACTAACACAATTAATATCCAAATACTGAAGCCGAATTTATGGTGAAGGGCTCTCGATGTTCTCCTCAAGATTCCTCTTAAAGTGCTTCAATAACTCTCTTGGATAAAGATAAGTGTTTGCACAATGACAATATCAAGAATGTATAGATGAACAATAATAACAATGTGAGATATAAAGAGAGTAGAGTTGAGAGAGATAACCAAACATAAACACAAGAATATGTTTCGAGGTTCAAGCCCCAAGCTCTACGTTCCCTCTTTCACCGCGTGAAGGATTTTCACTATCTCCACTTAGAACTCCACAAAAGATACAAATAATTACTACACAAGAGGAGGGCACAATTCTAAGGCACAAAGCTAATGCACATAGAAATCGGCACAAAGCTAAAAGACAAAGTAAAAGAGTGGCTATAATAACACTTAGTGATCACAAAGATCACAAATAATACCTCTCGCAATACAAGATCCTAGAGAATAAATTGTGCAATAAATACCTCGAGCTTATGAAAAAACAAAGATTTTGAAAATGAAGCTCTTTAGAAAATAATTGGAAAAACTCCTTTGATGATATAAAAGATAGAAGCTCAAAACTTGTAATCTCAAAAACTTGTTTTCTTTGAATTTTTAAAACTTTAAATAATATAAAGATATAGCTTTTTAAGCCCAAAAACTTGTTGAAAACTCCATAGAAAGTAGGCAATAAAGATATTGGAAACTGGTAAAAATTATCTTAACAATCTTAGAGAAAAACTCTCTCAAAAACCCATATTTATAGGCTAAATAAATCCATAAGGAGTCAAACCATACCAGAAATGGTCGATTGATCGACCGCCAACAGTCAAATTTTTGACTGTTGGGGTTTGTCGGTCGACTGGTCGGCCGACCGAGAAAACCCGAGCGCCTAACAGTCTTTGTCGGTCGACCGATCGGTCGACCGAGCTTTGCTGTCGGTCGATCGAGCTCCCACTCTATTAGGATCTGTACGTTTGTGCTCGTCGGTCAACCGTACGGTCGACCGGCACTAGTCCAAAAATCACAATTTTAAAATATTTTAAAATGTTTTTTAAATCTAAATAATTCTCAATAAATTCTAAAAAATAAGTTCATGTAAAAACATTAAAATACAAATATGTGTAATAAAAATCAACACATATTACAAACATGTGAACTTAGTTTTGAGATATAAAAATTTAAATTTAATACAAAAAATGTATTTTCTAAAACTAAACTTTCAAATGGAGATACTATATTTCCAAAGCTAGTATAAATATAAAAACAGTTATTGAAACTCGATTGAAGGTCCATGTGTATGGATAGAATCCAATCCACATGTAAAATGATATACACTTATTTTTGATGAAATAAAATATATTTCTTGAAATATAAACATATTTTTCAAATACTAAACTTGTAAATAGAAAATCATGTTTTTCTAAAATTCATCTAAGCACAAAAACAGTTTTCCAAATTTATCTGAAGCACAATGTGTATGGATAAAATCCGATACACATGTAACCTAATATGAGCTTGATTTTGAGAAAATTCATTCATTAAATAAACTTTTGATAAAAACGATATTTAAACTCATGAAATCAAATCATCAAAATAAATTTCTTAAATACATTTGAAGCATCAATGTAAAAGTATCAATGTAATATTAATGAAACCAAAAACAGTTAAACCAAAAACTCTTGAGCATGTGTATTGATTAAGCTTGAAAAATCAAAGCTAATCTATTCTATTCACAAGATCAAAACTCACAAACTATAGAAACATGTCTTCTTTAAATATTCTTTTCCAAGTAGACTTGATCCATACATGATTCTTGAGTTAGACTCCATCTTGAGTACTTGATGAGACCTTTAAGCTTGACCTCTTGAATCAATATGTATTAGCTTGACGAGGATAAACACTAACTAAGATGATTGAATATCTGAAACTTAAATTACACAAGGCCATTAGTACTATAACTATATAAGTTAATCATCATCGAAACTAGAGTGATGGCCTTTGGGCCAACAATCTACCCTTTTTTTGATGATGACAAAACTCATAGAGTTATATATGTATGGATTAAAGATAAGTTTTGTAAAAGCTACCCCTTATTTCATACATAGCATAAAAATATAGATATTCAATGGAGTTCTGAATACCAAACAAACATATGCATAAACCACAACAGCATGCATATAAAATCCTATGATCATGCATATATAAACTCTAAAATCTTATGATCATGCATATGTAAAATCTAAAATCTCCTGTATCATGCATATATGAACTTTAAAATTCTCTTCCTTTTTTTCTCAATTCATCAACAAAAGGGTAAAGAAATCAAAATAAATATGCATGCAATATAAATCTATGAAGAAGAGACACGATAAGTTAATTCCCCCCTGCATACATGCATTATATAGAGAAGGGATGGCTAAACCCTAAACAATGTACAAACAAAGATGTTAAGCTCCCCCTATACATGTGTACGTTATAGAGAAGAGGTCAATCTTTTCTTTATATAATACACATTCATAAATTTACATATAGAGAAGACGTTAAGTACTTTCTCCTTGCATATGGGCAATATATATCAAAAAAAAAATTTGAGGACAATTGAAATTTTGATTATCCAAACCAATTGAAAGGATAATAATTGAAATATACTAATTGTAAAACAAATATGGATACCAATTGGAAAACTAGAAATGCTAATTGAAAGTTGAAAATAATTTTGAAACTAACATAGATACAAATTTGCAAAATAATTTTGATATCAATTGAAGGTTTAAATATGATATCAATTGAATAGAAAGTGAAAGCCCATAATATCAATTTTGAAATTCTAAAACAATTTTGAAAGGTAGATACAATTGCAAAAATTGATACTAATTGAAAATATGAACCATTTGCTAAGATAAAATATTTTTCTCAAAAAGTAGGGAATTAAGATACCAATTTTAAATCAAAGAATTTTCTTCCCCTTTTTGAAATAATCACGAAACTAATGCATAAGCTTATAAAAGTATACCAATTTATTGAAATGAAATCAAAGTTAGCATTGAACTAAGTGTGCTATAAAAACGTGTATAGACATTGTTAAATAAGCACAAAGAATCATATATGTATGTATGTCAATTGAAATACCATTCATAATAAAGAGCATACAATATAGATAAATAAGAACGAGTATACAAAAATCAAATAGCATGAGAATCATATGTATAACTCATTGGATACACCAACCGATATGCAAATGTCAAAAGGATAGTCGATTAAGCATAAAAGACATGATCACCAACCAACCTCCCACTAAGGGTAAAAATTTTCAAAAATAATTATATGAAAATAGCTGAGTATAGATTGAAAATACTACTAAGTGAAGAATAGAAGAACTACTTTCTTCAAATAAGAAACTAATCATATACATCTAATGAAATATGCCAATTACATAAGAATTATCATTCAAAATTAATATAGCACATACAAGCTCATGAACACAAATTCATGAGTAAGCATAAAGGTGAGTGTATAATAATCATGTAAATAATATATTCACAAAAATAATACGTTAAGGCTCTAAAGAATTCATCAAAACACAGATGAAATTCTTTTTCAAACTATAAACATTAAAACTGTATTTGAAAACATGAAAATCACAAAAAACAATTTTCACAAAATATTTCATGATTAGTGGAAGCAAAAATCTCAAATCATCAAATATTTCCACCAATAAGATATTTCAAGAAGCGCATGAAAAAATAAAACAAACTTTAAGTATATGTAATTTCATCAAAACTTAGTGTGTGTGTGTGTGTGTGTGTGTGGATATATATATATATATATATATATATATATATATAGGGGTTACTGTACCTCAGCCGACAGCTGAGAGAGTTTCTCAGCCGGCGGTGACGTGACCGAATATATGCCACATATCGGTCGCAGAGTGTAGGCACCAAAAAAATCAAAAAAATCCCGCCTAAAGAATCGTCAATTAAATTGACCAAAATACCCCTTTTTTACTTCTAAATTAGCAAAAACTCATCCACAACAAAATTTTACCTAAAATATTTATAATTTACAGAGAATTTTCTGTTGAATATATCTACAGTTATAAAATTTCTAATTCTACTACATCGAAATTATAATGAAAAAAAATTGAATCAAAATAATGAGAAATAAACAGCAGCAGTGAAAAGTAAAAAACATGCGTGATACATCTAACAAATGTTACTTTTTTATATAATTTTCTATTATTTAATTTCGTGTTATTTTCAATTCATATAGGTTTAATAAAAGAAACTGAAATGAATAGAAAAATGAAATTTAATGCGGGGCAGCCATATATTATTTTTTCTATTACAAATGTACAGTGTAAAAAAATAATGAAATACAATGGTTCATTATTTTACAGATATTTTATAAATCAGATATTCTCGTAACTACCGCAATATTTGCATATTGGTTGGATAATATTTCATACAATTTTAAATGACTGCGACTATGATCGGTCAAGGTACTAAAAAAATTGCTTTATTCTCAATGTATATTATAAATTGGATCCAGGTCGCAGTACACACACATTCAAAACTGTAATAAAAAAAATATATAACTTTTAATTTTATATCACAACTATGACCCTAGTCGTATTTCTTACTCGCATAGAAATAACAGACGAAACATGCTATCGTTCAGCACTGCGACCACAGTCGCTGTCATTTTTCGCATGCCTTATGTAACAGAATTTTGATCCTTTTACAAAGTGCGATCATAGTCGCAGTCATAGTATAACAAAACTTTCGATCACTGCGACCATGGTCGCAGACTTAATATAATATAACTTTCAATTTTATATCACGACTGCGACCTTAGTCGCATTCCTTATTCGCATAAAAATAACAGATGAAACATACTATCGTTCTGCACTGCGACCACAGTCACTGTCTTTTTTCGCATGCCTTATGTAACAGAATTTTGATCATTTTATAAAGTAGATTAGCCCTGCGATCGTGATATCAGTCCTCGTATATCACATCTTATAAAATACTATATTAATTACTCTGAATTAATTGAAGTAATTAATATTCTATCTACCGTGATATAGTAATAGTCTCGAAAAAAGAGATGCACTAATATTAATCTCGATAAAGGAAAGATGTGCACCATACGTAATGAAATATATTGGAAAAATATTCTATAAAAAGTTAATTTATAGTTCATATAATAAACCTCTGGAAAAAAAGGAACTCTTCGGATTCTCCCGCCATAACTACTTCAATTAAATATTTAATTTCTTTTTACCACTTCTTCGAATACTCAACCGTCAACTATAACAATTATTATTACTATTTATGTTGTTTCACATTATTGACCTTTTTATAGTGCTTGTAACTAATATATTATCTCTTATCTAAAAATGATATTTGTGCTCTTCATTTTCAATTTGATTTCAAAACTTCCAGAAAATAATTCATTCTTGAATCATGTCTTCCCCATCTTCTTCCTCTGAACACTTAAATTTCAACTTCAATCATTCTCTCACCGGTCCTCTTTCTTCATGGTATTCTAGTGAATCTGATAGCAGTCTGGACTTCACTCCTTTTGACTATCTCACTACATCAAATAATATTTTATTCGATCCTCCTCTTCATGAGAATGATGAAGTTTTCATAAGGCTTAGCGAGAAGGAACTTATTCCTCTGCCACTTTACAGAGACTTGCTTGATGAAAGCATGCCCTCTGATGCTGGAGGCTCGCTTTCTTTGAGCATATCTTTTACAGGATCTTCTCGACACGGATCGAAAGAAGAGCCTGATAGAGACGATCCATTCTGGGAGTTTAACGATGAACCAAAGCACCCTCAAAAAGAGAAAAAAACTAAGGAGTACTGCGAGCCGGACGATGAGGAGAAGATGAGAAAATAAGTGATGAACAAGAAGACAAGGAGAATGAAGACGACGAATCTGCTTATGATGGTGTTGACGACGAGGATTAGGATTTCCTGATCTTCTGATATTCAACATTATTTTGTCTTCTTTTAAGAGCTTTTAATGCTCTTTTTTTGTAAGGTCCCTTTCTGATCATATTATGTTATAAATAAAATTTACTTCTATCTGTAAAATAATCTTTCATATTTTTAAAATACATATAAAGTATGCCGTATAGTTATTATTTCTGCATCTTATCTGCGATAATGGTCGCAGAACTCAGATAATAATAACATATGAAGCTGCGACCACGGTCGCTGTCCAGTCATAAATAGTTTGATCGTTTTACATTCAATAAAGTTAAAAACAGCGAACATGGTTCCATAATTAAACTATATAAACAGATGATACTGCGAACATGATCGCAATCCTCTCAAATCAGTATATTTTACTGTATATCACAAATTAGAAAACTGCGACTTTGACCCTTAAGCACTGCGACGATAATCGCAGTCCTTGATTGCATGCAATATGTAAAAAAAATTTAATAGTTTATAGGCGGCTGAGACAACAGTCACAGTGAAGAACAAATATAAATAATACGTAAACTGCGACTATAGTATCAGTTCTTAGTCACCATTATTACATTTAACCTAGCAAAAAAATTATCCATGACATGTTGTCGCTAAGCACTGCGATCATAGTCGCAGTCCTTATTCGCATGCAATATGTAAAAAAAATAATAATAATTTATATGTTACATGTGAACAAGTAAACTGCGACTATATTCAAAATCGGTAAAATTCTTACAAATCATATCATAAAAATCTACAAATTAAATAATTGTAGACTGCGACAAAGGGTGCTTTTAAAACTATTGAGAAATTATTTTATTGACCACTATGAGCTTAGGAGCATTACTAAAATATATAATATCTGCGTAAAAAAAAGTTTTAAAAACTATTGAGAAATTATTTTATTGACCATTACGAGCTTAGACGCATTCCTAAAATATATAATATCTGTGTGAAAAAAAGATTTAATAAAGAAGCATTCAAATTTGTTTCGTGATTTGATGAAGTTGCACTTGAAGAGACATGATTCATATTCAGTTGGTCGTGTTGGCCCAATGGCCTTCCACTCTAGTTTTGATGATGATCAACTCATGTAGTTATGTTTACTAATATTCTTGTGTTTCTAAGTTTCAGATCATTAACAGGATATTAGTTGGTGATTAGCTTCAACAAGATGATTAGAAGCTTATCATGGTGATTCCGGTGCCAAAGCTTAAAGATCATACCTTTGCACTTGGAGGATCACGCGTTTGGGATCGAGTCTACTTGAAGATGAAAGATCGACAAGAAGACTTAGGTATCCTAATTTAGATAGAGTTTTAGATCCATATTTGTAAAGCTTAGTTTAGTTGATATGCTCAAGTGCACAAAACACACACGTTTCATGATTTGGTTTTGGTTTTCATGAATAATAGATCAAAACAAGTTTACCTTATACCTATGTATATTAGATATGTTCTAGATATACATACATGCTTTAAACTTGCTAGACAAACTTATTTTGACTATCCTATTCATGTTTTGGAAAAATCAAGTTTGATAAAAATACAAGTTTTGTTTTTGATAAAATTGGTAAGACACAAAAATGAATTGATATGGTTGATATATTGTCTTGAAATTTTTATCACATGTTTATGTTTCAACATAAAATGATAAAACAATTTTTATGGTATTTTTAAAAGAGATAAAAGATTTTTTAGAAAATATTTTTCCAAATTTTTCTGACCTGGTTTTGTGCTGACAGGCTGGTCGGCCGACCGGGACGGTCGACCGCACCAAGGGCCGGTCGACCGATCCGGTCGACCGACGTGCACAGACGTGCACGTCTGTTAGGCACAGTGGACGGTCGACCGAGCCGGTCGACCGGGTCTGAGAGCTCTGCTCTCGGTTTGTTTCGGTCGACCGGGCCGGTCGACCGCTATTGCCCAACGGTCACATTTCTGACCGTTGGCGGTCGACCGGACCGGTCGACCGGCAGTCTGTCAGACTGCCAACTCAGCCTAACGGCTAGTTTTGTATAGGGGCTATATAAACCCCATCTCTTTGGGGATTTTGACCAAGTTTTTTGAAGAGAAAAATTTTCAGTTTTCTGAAGTGTTTAAAAGAGTTTTAAAAGAGTTTTTGGGGCTTTAAAACTTCTCATCTTTATTTGTTTTGGGTTTTTGGAAAATCAAAGAAAACTAGGTTTTGGGATTTTGATTTGGTATTTCATTTTCTATCATATACAAGAGATTTCCCAAGTAGTTTTTCTTTGTTGCTTGTTTCCAAAAACACTTTGATTCCACACTTGAGCTATCTTCTATCCTAAACTATTAGGATCTTTGTTTTTGTGGAAAAAGAAAGAAAAAGAGAGTTTGTGGTTTTGAACCACTTGTTGTAAACCCTCCTTTATTTGTTGTATCCCTCTTCGGTAGAGGTGATCGGAGTGGTATTGGTTTGCTCCCTCTTCGGTAGAGGTGGAGTTTGGTTGTGAGCCTCTTCGGTAGAGGTGTGTGGATTGGTTGTTGTATTGGCTACGGGCCTAACCCCTCGGTTGTGAGGAGGTTGTTGTTTGAGAGAGGAGTTTGGTACTCCTAGAGTTGTAAGAAATCCTCTTTGGTAGAGGTTCCCTCGGTGGGAGTTGAGATAGTGGAAATCCTACACGGTGGTGTAGGCGGGGATGTAGAGCAAGGTGCTCGAACCTCGAAACAAATCTTGGTGTTTGCGTATTGATCCATTGTCTCTCTAACTCTCTCTCTTATATTTGTGCTAAGCATCATACTCATCATCTTATCATACTTGCTTGTGTTGAGCATTGATTCATTCATATCTTATACATTGCTTGTGTTGCCTTGCATCTTTTATATTGCAATTCATTCTTATATGCTTGGCTTGATTGTGTGTATTTCATATTGCTTGGATTGCTTGTGTGTGTGTGCCTAACTTATACTCATCCAACAAGAGCTTCACATAGCACCTCAACCCATTTAAAGGGGAATCAAGGGGAGTTAGTCCAGAACCTCGCAAGGGGAATTCGGCTACACTTGTTGTATTGTATTAGTTTGTGCATAATTTGCATTAGCTTCCGCATTTAGCGCACTTAGTTTGCATTTAGTTTCTTAGATTAGCACTTATACCTATTCACCCCCCCTCTAGGTGTTTTTCAATTGGTATCAGAGCTAGTGCTCCTGATACTTAGGCTTAACATCCTAGGAGTGATCCATTTGCTTGCTAATCTCATTTGCACTTGATTGTTTGCACATATTTAGTTTATACCATAGACTTCATGACCCCTCCTAGCTTTGACCCTTCCAACATTGATGTTTGGAAGTATAGGATGTCCATGTACCTAAAGACCCTAGGTTTGCATGTTTTCCTTGCCGCCACCAAGAGATGTTATCTTGGTGATAGCAATCATATAGGGGCCAATGCACAAGCCCTAGAGGCCATTAGAAGCACATTACCCAAAGATTATCTCTTATGTGTTTCTAACTTTGATTCCGCCTTTGCAGTGTGGAACAAATTGACAACCACCACCACCTCGGAGCTTCAAGTTCAAATTCAAGAAGAGGAATCTAGTGGAGAATCCGATCCACAATGCTTCATGGTCCAAGGGAATGACTCCCTTGAGGTACATTCGGAACCCCACTATGATAGTGATGATTGTTCTAGTTCTTCAAATGATCATATTGATGTCCATGCTATAAATGAAGAACTTTCAATTGTTTGTGAAAAACTTATAGAAAAATATAAGATTTTGAAAAAGAAAAGTCTAGGAATTGAAAAAGAAAATAAGTGTTTACAATCTAGACTTGATATTGTTTTGCAAGAGAAGGTTGAGGTCTATAATGAAAGGGATTCATTGAGATCTCAATTAGAACTTGCACTTAAGGAAAATAAAGTTTTAAAATCTAAAAATGATTGTGAAACTCTTTTGAAGAAAAATGAAAATTTGTCTTCTAAAGTTGATTTTGTTTTAAAAGAGAATGCTGCTTTGAAAAACAAAATCATTTCTATTTCAAATGAGTTGAATGTTTGTTTAGATAAGAATATTGTTTTGCAAAATAAAATTGATGCACATGCTTGCCATGCTAGTGTAGCTTCTTCATCTAGTCTACCTAATGCATGTACCTCTTCTTCTAAAATTATTGATGATATTTGTATGTTAAAGAAGAGAGTAGATTGTTTGGGCTCCACTATGAGCCAATGTGCCATGAACCACACACGCTTGGAAACCTTGGTTCGAAAGAAACAAGTTCCATCCTTTATGCATGCACACCCATCACGGCATACACATGCTTCACACGGACACCATCAACACATGTATGCTCATGTGTACACATGTACACATTGTGGCCGAAAAGGCCATCTTGCTAAATTTTGCTATGATCGTTTACATGTTGAAAATTTAGCCGAGAAATTTGTTTGGGTTAGAAATGAGACTAACCCCCATGGACCCAATAAGAGATGGGTACCAAAACCACCCCTCCTATTATTTTTGATGAAGGTGTGGGCTCTCACATGACGTGAGAGTGATGACACCTTGGAGTGGATGCGTTCCGGACTTAAAGGAAATCATATGGATGCATCACTTTCAAGGAAAGATTTGGTGGAGATGACCACCATGTTTTGGAGACAAGGAGAGTTGCTTCTTCGGTTTTGGTAACAATCCTTTACTCCCATTTATTGTTTACATGCTTTCCATGTTTTAATGTTTATAGCATGTTTTTGATGTCTATGGATTAGTATGTTCATTCCATGTTTATTAGATCCTTAACATACATGTATAGTATTTGAGACACATATGCTTATATGAACCCATATTTAGTGTTCTCACCTTTGTTAAGCTATAATGTACATCATGAATCTAATACATGTGAATTTACATAGTAATCATGTTTTAGTTTTATCATGATGACTTTTATATTTGTTTTGATGCTTCATGTTTTGAATATATGTTTAGATGTTTGTTTTCATTAAGACTAGTTATATCTTGTACATAGAGTGGGCTACAAATAAATCTATATATGTTGAGCTTGATTGCTTATTTGAACCCATTAGATGTGCTAGTATAGTCTAGTTTTGATGATTCATACATTTCAAACTTGTATTCCATTTTTGGATTTGTTTTATGATTGTGTGTTTCACTTCATGTATATGTTTGTATTGCCAAACTTTAAGATATACATGTATACCCCTTGAGTCATTTGCCTTTCATGCAAATCTATATTTGGACTCAATTGTGTTTAGGGATATGTATGTATACTTCATGTTTGACAATTCATACATATACCTTGAAAAGAATTGGTATCAAATTGTTTTAATGAAAAGCTAAATTTTCATACTTTTCATGTTTTTCATGTTTCATGTATTTATGTTTAACTTCATGTATATGTCTATCTAATTCAAACTAATCTTATACATATACATCTTTTTGAGCCACGTGCCTTCATGAATATACATTTAGTGGACTCGTTGAGTTTTGGATATGTATGTATATTTTAGCTTGTATTAGACATACATATGCCTTGAAGATTAAATAAGGAGTTTTATATGATTTTTCATGTTTTTGATGGAATTATGTTTAAAGAATAATTGAGCTTAATGAAATATTTTTCATGATTATGATCTTCACATATTATTTGTACACTCATATCTATTGCTCATGTTTTGTTTCTCATGAGTTATGCTTTATTGGTTAGAGTGATGATTATCATGTGAATTTCAATTTTGTTTTATTCCTTGCTTGAAGGATTTCGTGCTAGTTAACAAGTTTTCCATTTAACTAGTTGCGGTGTTCTTCATTTTGGTAGTGATTTTCAAACAAAACTACATTTTCAAATCTATCTTTGAAAACCCCTACCTTCCAAGGGCGGTAGGATGGGAGATCATGTTCATGTATGCCCTAAATTGAAAATCTTTAAAACTTGAATTATGATTGGGTGGTAGATAATATGATGTATACACTTGAACTTATTGTTATGTCAATTGGTATCATTGAACTCTTTCAATTGGTATCATTTTGATCTTCTTGTATACTCATATATGTTTTGTATGTATGTATGCTTTAAATTTCAAGTATATCAATTTCTATTGGTATCTATTTTTCATACATATATATGTTTGTGTTTATGCTAGTGCTTGAGTTTCAATTTTGTTTAAATTGATTACTTTTAAATTGTTATCAAGACTATGCATGACTTTAGTTTGTATTTCATAAAGGGGGAGAAAATTTGATTTTGTATTTCAATTGGTATTTGTACTCCCACTCTTTATGATTAAAAGTTGTTATTTTAAACATATGATATCAACATCAAATTATATGTTTTTAAAATGAACAATTCTTACTATTGGTATCAATGTCTCTATGTAAAATCTTTTCAATTGGTTAAACATAACAAATTTTGAATACTTTTAGTATCAAGATTCATGTTTTAGGAATTCAAGATTTATGTTTAATTACAATTGGTATCTCATATGTTGTTTAAAGAATATATTCAAAGTTTTGATTTGTATTTCCTATATGCAAGGAGAGCTTAACATCTCTCTTACATATAGATTCATGTTGAGTATATTATAAATTGAGGAGCTTGACAACTCTTCTTTATATGATATACGTGTGTAGGGGGAGCTTCACATCTCCTCTTATGCATTACATAATATGTGTTATGTGAATTGGGGTTTGTCATCCCTTCTTCATGTAATGCATATGTGTAGGGAAGCTAACTTAGCGTCTTCCTCTTCATGAATGTATATAGCATATAACATATATTGATTCTTGTTTATTGGTATCAAGATGCTTCATTGACATATTTTTAATTGATATCATGTTTGTAGTCACCCCTTATTGATTTTGTTTTTTGTTTTAGACAAAAAGGGGGAGAACATTGTTTGCATTGTTTTGATTGACAAAAAGGGGGAGAAAGATTTTTACCCCTCATTTTATCTATGGTTTTGATTGTTTACCCCTTTGTTGATGATTGACAAAAAGGGGGAGAAGTATTTGAGTTTTATATGCATACTTATGTTTTATATGCATATATTATGTTTTAATATCAAGAATATTAAGTTTAATTGTTTATTAAGTTTAATTGATATCCAAAGCTTGCTTTGTAATTGTTGTAATTGGTATCTAGAGTTTATATATGCTTCTTTATGTTTTTGCATATATTGAGTTCATGCATAAGCAAATAAACAATAAGATATGAAAAATATGTATGTCTCTTGTTTAGAATCATAAGCTTTCATTGCATATTTATTTATTCATTTGTTATGCATGAGTTAAGGGGGAGCTTCCTTGAAGCTTAACTTTAATCCATGCATATATAACTCCATGAGTTTTGTCATCATCAAAAAGGGGGAGATTGTTGGCCCAATGGCCTTCCACTCTAGTTTTGATGATGATCAACTCATGTAGTTATGTTTACTAATATTCTTGTGTTTCTAAGTTTCAGATCATTAACAGGATATTAATTGGTGATTAGCTTCAACAAGATGATTAGAAGCTTATCATGGTGATTCCGGTGCCAAAGCTTAAAGATCATACCTTTGCACTTGGAGGATCACGCGTTTGGGATCGAGTCTACTTGAAGATGGAAGATCGACAAGAAGACTTAGGTATCCTAGTTTAGATAGAGTTTTAGATCCATATTTGTAAAGCTTAGTTTAGTTGATATGCTCAAGTGCACAAAACACACACGTTTCATGATTTGGTTTTTGGTTTTCATGAATAATAGATCAAAACAAGTTTACCTTATACCTATGTATATTAGATATGTTCTAGATATACATACATGCTTTAAACTTGCTAGACAAACTTATTTTGACTATCCTATTCATGTTTTGGAAAAATCAAGTTTGATAAAAATACAAGTTTTGTTTTTGATAAAATTGGCAAGACACAAAAATGAATTGATATGGTTGATATATTGTCTTGAAATTTTTATCACATGTTTATGTTTTAACATAAAATGATAAAACAATTTTTATGGTATTTTTAAAAGAGATAAAAGATTTTTTAGAAAATATTTTTCCAAATTTTTCTGACCTGGTTTTGTGCTGACAGGCTGGTCGGCCGACCGGGACGGTCGACCGCACCAAGGGCCGGTCAACCGATCCGGTCGACCGACGTGCACAGACGTGCACGTCTGTTAGGCACAGTGGACGGTCGACCGAGCCGGTCGACCGGGTCTGAGAGCTCTGCTCTCGGTTTGTTTCGGTCGACCGGGCCGGTCGACCGCTATTGCCCAACGGTCACATTTCTGACCGTTGGCGGTCGACCGGACCGGTCGACCGGCAGTCTGTCAGACTGCCAACTCAGCCTAACGACTAGTTTTGTATAGGGGCTATATAAACCCCATCTCTTTGGGGATTTTGACCAAGTTTTTTGAAGAGAAAAATTTTCAGTTTTCTGAAGTGTTTAAAAGAGTTTTAAAAGAGTTTTGGGGCTTTAAAACTTCTCATCTTTATTTGTTTTGGGTTTTGGAAAATCAAAGAAAACTAGGTTTTGGATTTTGATTTGGTATTTCATTTTCTATCATATACAAGAGATTTCCCAAGTAGTTTTTCTTTGTTGCTTGTTTCCAAAAACACTTTGATTCCACACTTGAGCTATCTTCTATCCTAAACTATTAGGATCTTGTTTTTGTGGAAAAAGAAATAAAAAGAGAGTTTGTGATTTTTGAACCACTTGTTGTAAACCCTCCTTTATTTGTTGTATCCCTCTTCGGTAGAGGTGATCGGAGTGGTATTGGTTTGCTCCCTCTTCGGTAGAGGTAGAGTTTGGTTGTGAGCCTCTTCGGTAGAGGTGTGTGGATTGGTTGTTGTATTGGCTACGGGCCTAACCCCTCGGTTGTGAGGAGGTTGTTGTTTGAGAGAGGAGTTTGGTACTCCTAGAGTTGTAAGAAATCCTCTTTGGTAGAGGTTCCCTCGGTGGGAGTTGAGATAGTGGAAATCCTACACGGTGGTGTAGGCGGGGATGTAGAGCAAGGTGCTCGAACCTCGAAACAAATCTTGGTGTTTGCGTATTGATCCATTGTCTCTCTAACTCTCTCTCTTATATTTGTGCTAAGCATCATACTCATCATCTTATCATACTTGCTTGTGTTGAGCATTGATTCATTCATATCTTATACATTGCTTGTGTTGCCTTGCATCTTTTATATTGCAATTCATTCTTATATGCTTGGCTTGATTGTGTGTATTTCATATTGCTTGGATTGCTTGTGTGTGTGTGCCTAACTTATACTCATCCAACAAGAGCTTCACATAGCACCTCAACCCATTTAAAGGGGAATCAAGGGGAGTTAGTCCAGAGCCTCGCAAGGGGAATTCGGCTACACTTGTTGTATTGTATTAGTTTGTGCATAATTTGCATTAGCTTCCGCATTTAGCGCACTTAGTTTGCATTTAGTTTCTTAGATTAGCACTTACACCTATTCACCCCCCCTCTAGGTGTTTTTCAGGTCGGAGTTTGGTCGCAGTTATAAAAGATAATTGTGACAATATTGACTAACGTCATAAATATAAAAAGAATAATAAATATACAGATCCACTATCTTTTACTGCAAGGACATTTTGTAATTTTAACTGTTTCAATAGGCGGGTCGTCCTTTCTATTGTGGCTAATAATGTGCCACGTCAACGCAGGCTGAGAGGGACTCTCAGATATCGGCTGATATACATATTTCTGATACACACACATATATACACACACACACACATATACATATACATATACATATATATATATATATATATATATATATATATATATATATATATATATAGATATATAGATATATATATATATATAGATATATAGATATATATATATATATATACATACATACATACATATATATACATACATACATACATACATACATACATATATATATATATATATATATATATATATATATATATATATATATATATATATATATATATATATATACATGTATGTATGTATATGTGTGTGTGTGTGTGTATGTATATGTATATGTATATGCATATGTATATATAGACTTGTGTCCTTCCTAAAGGATTTGAGGCCGAATCCTTCCGACTCAAATACCAACATCCGACATTCGAATACAAGATCTACTCTATTAAAGTTAATCTATACTATTTTAAGTATCTATAAACGAAAAATCAAGTGTTTTGAATATATTTTGCCCATGCATCAAGTAGCGGGAAAACGGACGGCCTAAATAGTGAGTTGGCTAGTTTAACGGTGTAGAACATTTGAAACCTAACCAAAATTGATTTGTAGGGGTTTTAAAATGTTTAGATCATAAACAAATGGCTGGATCAAGAATTTGTATGTCTAAAGATATAGATCTAACCAACTCACTACTTTCGGCCATCATTTTTCGCCGCTTGATAGGTGGGCAAAATGTATTCAAAACACTTGATTTTTAATTTATAGATACTTGAAATCATATAGATCAATTTCAACTGAGTGGATCTTGTATTCGAATGTCAGAGGGTTGTATTTGAGTTGGAAGGATTCGGGCTCAAATCTTTTTGGAAGGAAACAATTCTATCTGTGTGTGTGTGTGTGTGTGTGTCATAGTTTTAACAAGATTTACAGATACATGAAACGAAATTAATGAAAAGCATGCTTATAAAAGATTATGCATATAATTGAAAAAAATGCATTACAAATCGAATATATGTGCAAATGCAGGAATCATTAAAACAAGCATGTACACATATAGTTAAATCACAAATGAGTACATAAAGAATATGAATCATGATAACACAAAATCATGGGTGTATCTCAAAAGGTATACAAGTGCATTGCAAGTTTATTTTTAAAATAAAATGTATCTAAACATGTAAAAAACAAACAAGCAAATCATAATATGCTAAAAATCATCAATATGAAGCATATAGAAACAATATAAATGAAGGATAAAGATAGTTACTAATATCGGTAGGGCTAGTCTCTATTTCTCCAAAACTAGGTGGTCCTCCCACCTAAACTCCTTGATAGTGATGTATCTATGGATATGGTTCAGTAAACTCCAATTGCATTCACCATCAAGGCATCAAGCCTCTTATGTCTTGCAAGAGCTTACACCTACATCAAATACAAATGGTGTGATTTTGGTACCCAAACTTTCTTGGGTCTTTCGGGATTAGTATTTCAAACCCAAACATTTTTACTTTCAAAAATTGTGACATTTAATCAATCAAAATAAAACTTTGCAAGATGGCCTTTGCGACCGCAATGTGTACATGTGTACACTCTAGTATACATGATAGCATGAGTGTGATCATGGTGTGCATGTGTCTGTCGTGAAGGGTGTGCATGCATATGTAGAACATGTTTTTTGTGAAACATGAATTCCAATCTCTTATGGTCAATAACACATTGGCTCAAAGTCGAGCCCAAATAATTAATATACTTCTCAAAACACAATTATCATTTTCAATAATGGAATAAGAAATAGCATGAGCATGAAAAATAAGAGAGGGAGAGAGAGAATAAATAGAGAGAGTTTGAGAGAGAGAAAAGATGTAAGAATTAGAAAAAGAGAGAGAGTTAGAAAATTTAGAGAGAGAAAAGGAGAAAGAGAGAGTTTTATAAGTGGGAAGGAGGGAATGGCGGTGGGTTAAGGCGGTGGAGAAGTGTGGAGAAGAAGAAAGAAGAAAAAGAATTAGAAAAAGAATTTAAGATTATTTAATTAATATTATTTTATTCGATAAAAATTTGGCTAGTTCCGAACGGTTCCCAAAAATTAAAGAAAATAGAGAATATTATCCTGAGATATAATGTGAAAATGGTTTGAAGAAATTATGTCTGGTTTGCAAGTTAAAATCCTAGAAGGTTTCGCCGGTATTAGGCGACACCGGTTTGGCCCGATTTTTGATAAAATCAGAAAAATCTCCAAAATACTATAACGTAAATAATATGATTCTAAGACACAAAATGAAAGTAAATTCCCAAAATATAACTCCATTTGTGAATTAAAAATCGCAGAGTCGACACCGACTACGGAGATTTTTCAAAATAATCCAGAAAAATTTCAGAAAATTCTAAAAAATATAAAATATTGAAAAATAATATCTGAAACTGAAATCGGCTCAATCTGACTAGCAGAAAGGTCAAATCAATTTTGTACATCGTATTGAGTACTGAATTGTGATACGTACATCCGGGATTAGGGGGTTACATTAGCTGACGAACTGAGGCCTATTATTGTGAACAATCTGTCATGGCACACCAAAGCGGTAGATTACGTGATGTTTGATAAATGTGATCATGTCAGATGTCTTCACTTCATTCAGAGGGATAGCCTCCACCCATTTGGAGAAGTAATCGGTTATGGCTAAGATAAACCGATGTTTTTGGAAGAGGGTGGGATGATAGGACTAACTACGTCCATTCTCCATAATTCAAATGGCCAGGAAGAAGTCGTAGGATGAAGATGTCCTGGTGCTTGATGAATGAGGTCACCATGGATCTGACAAGCATGGCATCGTTTAGCGTAAGCGATGACATCAGGGATAATCTTCGGCCACTAATACCCAAGTCTTCGGAGCCGATCTTCGAGCTTTGGCCCAGGTTGGTGAGATCTGAAATCACCTAGAGGGGGGTGAATAGGTGACTAGCTAATCTAATGGTTAATTAATGCGGAATAAAAATTATTTATGCAAACTAAAAATTCTTTGGCATAACACACCAAGTATAACCTAAGAGTGTAGCCGAATTCCCCGTGAAGGGCTCTGGACTATCTCCTCAAGATTCCTCTAGGTAAGAGTTGAGGTGCCACTATGACTCTCTTGGTTGAATACAAGTGTGAGCAAACAACCTTAAGCATATAACAATTAAGCACACAATATATCAAGCATATAAGAGATATGAGCAATAAGCATAAGCAAGATATAAAAACAAGTGAGAGATAGAGAGCAATCGCAAACACGGGAGATTTATTTCGAGCACCCTTGCTCTACGTCCCCACCTTCAACACTATGAAGGATTTTCACTAAAAATGATCCCACCAGATCACTCGGTGCCGCAACACCTACAAGCGAGTTCACACTAGAACTCTTTGGACTCTCTAGTCCCTCTCTTGTTCCCGCAAGAACAAACGCACGCAAGCACGCAAGCTTGCCGAAGCCGCACCTCTACACTGAGTTCTCAATAGAACCCGAAACAATGCGAACCCATAAGTCCGCCTCCTCAAATACAAAGTATGAAAACTTTGGTGATCACAACACTTTGATCACCTAAAACAACTCTCACAACAACTCTCCTATAGGATGGATTTAGCAATGGAAAGCTCAAGTGTGTGTGAGAAAAACTAGGATTGAATTTGTGGTGAAAAACACAAGAAATCACTTTTGAAAACTCTTGATAAACTCTCCTTTTGATTTGGAAATATTGACTCTAACACATGTAGATAAAATCACTGATATAGGTAGGAAAACTAGTTCAAAAACTCTCTTGAAATCTTGTTGAAAACAGCCCAAGGGAGTCCCAATTTATAGGCTCCAAAAATCTGCCCGTTGGAGGCCAACTCAGCAATTCAGACCGCTATCGGTCGACCGCCGGTCGACCGCCAAGGGTCGATTTTTCGACCGTTGGGAAGATCGATCGACTGGCCGGTTGACCGAAAACTAGGCAATGACCCAGCGGTCAACCACCCGGTCGACCGTGCCATTTCCAGAGAGCAAAGGCTCTCTGGCGGTCGACCGTACGGTCGACCGGCCCTGGCCATGCACATTTTGTGCACGTCGGTCGACCTCCCGGTTGACCGACCTCTGGCTCGGTCGACCGTGCGGTCAACTGGCAGAAGGCCAAAAACAGTATTTTTAGGGATTTAAAAGTTGTCTTTTTACCTTTGATAAAATCTCATAAATTCACAAAAAATCTACAAAAATAAGTTCAATATTATACTTTGATATACAAACATGTTTTAGTAAAAGTCAAAACATGTTACAAACATTTTGAACTATTTTTGTGACTTAGAAATTTTGGCTTAAAACAAAATCTGTATTTTTTCAGATTGATTTTTTCAAAACTTCTTCAAATACAAAAACAAGATAATTTAAACACTTTTAAAGCTTAGTGTGTATGTATATGATCTGTTACACATATATGATGAAATATCTATGTTTTTTACATTAAGCTCTAAAATAGTTTTGGTTAAAACATATGTATATATGAAACTCCAAAAACCAAAACGGTATTTTTCTAAAATGAAAACTCTTTTATAAAACCTCATCTAAATCTTGTGTGTGAGTGTATATGTTACTTGAGCAATCCACCAACTAATCTATTCTTTATATTTTATTTAAAAATAAAATCTTACTAAAAACAAACCTAGACACAAGTCTTCTCTTGAAGGTCTTCACTTGAAAATCTTCTTCTCCTTCTTGACTTGGTCCAAACCTTCATCCAAAGAGCTAAACTCCTCTTGAGCACTTGATGTGGTCTTGATGCACGGGCTCTTGAATCAACACGTACTAGCTCCAAAACTTGACTTTAAATTCTTTGTTGAAGCTAAACACCTACTAAGATCTTGATCACAAATCTAAAACTAATTAAACACAAGATCATTGGTACTATAATTACATGAGTTAATCATCTCAAAGCTAGAGTGATGGGCATTTGGGCCAACAATCTCTCCCTTTTTGATGATGACAAAACTCATGAGTTATATATGCATAGATTAAAATTAAGCTTCATAGAAGCTCCCACTTAACTCATGCATAACAATAAACAATAAGATATTCAATGAAGTGCATGAAACTAAACAAATGTATATGCATAAACAAGGTGAGAGAAAACACATAAATCAAAAATTCTTTTTCCCAAAAACCTTCTCCCCCTTTTTGTTTAAACTTTCAAAATCATTCTCCCCATTTTGTGAAAAAAAAAAAACATGCATAAACTCAATATATGCAATATATAAACTCAAAATCTTTCTCCCCCTTTTGTCAATCATCAACAAAGGGATAAAATAAAACAGATTAAGAATAAGGATATATATGCGATATACATTCATGAAGAGGAAGACGCTAAGTTAGCTTCCCTGCGTACATGCATTACATGAAGAAGGGATGACAAGTCCTAACTCACATAATACATAATATACAATGCATAAGTGGAGATGTGAAGCCCCCCTACACACGTGTTTCACATAATGAAGAGATATCAACCTCCTCAATATAAGATACACTCAACATGAATCTATATATAGAAGAGATGTTAGGCTCCCCTTGCATATAGGCAATACATATCAAAACATTTTTAACATAAATTTTGATAATTACTAAAACAAGTTTTGAGATATCATTTGTACATAAACAAAATTTTAAGATACCAATTGTAAATAAACAATACAAATTTTGAATTTTTTTCTTAAATCAACAAATCAATTTGAGATATCACAAGATTTTGATACCATATGAAATAGGAAATTTGTGATACCAATTGAAATTGAAACATTTGTACATTTTAATACCAATGAAAGAAAATATTTTATATTTTGATTACAATTGAAATATATGGTAAATTTTGATACCAAATAGGTAAAACACATTGATACCAATTGAAATTTAAACCCAATTAGAAATTGAAACATATTGATACCAATTGAAGTATATGATAAATTTTGATATCAATAAAAACACCAAATAAAAATAATGCATAAGCTTATAGAAGTACCAATTGAGATACCAACTGAAATCAAGATTTAATTCAAGCTTAGCATAAACATAATTTGTGCTTTAAACATGTAAATATATTGTAAATCAAGCACAAGCAAATCATATATATGTATGAAAATGAAAATACCAATAGAAATTGATATTATTTGAAATTTAAAGCATACATATATAGAAAATAAAATATGAGTATACACAAAAATATCAATTGTAATACCAATTGAAAATATGATGAGAAGCAAGTGTGTAACTCATAAAGATCCACCCTTTTCATGCACATGATAAAAGATATGTAATTTGAGCATACAACGCATGGTCGCCCATCCACCCGCCCTTATAGGGTAGAAGTTTTCAGAAATAGATTTGAAAATAGTTGTAAACTGAAAACACTACCAAATGAAGAATAACTAACTAGTTAAATTTTTTTTTGAAAAACTACTTAAAGATCCTTCAAGCATGAAAACATATCATGTGTATCTCATGAATTATACTAAATACACAAAAAATGACACTCAAAATCTACAAAACTCAAAAGTGTTCATGAAACAAAGTCATGAATAAACAAAGAAATAATGTGAGTGTACAATCATCATGTGAATAGCATATTCATGAAATAGTCAATGAAGCTCAAAACAAACATGAATATTATTTTATCAAACAAATATGAAAATCATAAAGATTTTATTTTCATATAAAATCAAACTTCAAGGTATATGTATGATTTATCCAAAGCTAACAATATGCATACATATCCCAAATATAAAAAGAGTCCATAATAGTATTTGCATGAAGGCAAGAGACTCAAGGGTATACATGTATATTTATTAGCTTTGGACAAAAATTACATATACATGAAGCAAAAACATGAAAATAGGCAAAACATGTATAAATTAGGTAATCATCAAAACTAAGATATACAAGTGTATGTAATGAGTACAAATGAGCAATGAAGTGTAGACATATATGAATCAATTGTTGCTCACTACTTGTACAAGTATATACACAAGTTTTGACAAAAATTACATCTAAACAAGTATTTACCACATGAAGCACAAAACATGAACATACTAAAAATCATCAATGTAAAACATGTAAATAAAATAGAAGTTTAGAGATAGTTACCAAACTAAAGAACTATACTCTAAGTCTCCAAAATATGGTGGTCTTCCCACCAAACTCCTTAATAGTGATGCATCAATTTATAGTCTCCATTAAGCACATGCATCCATCACCAAGGCACCAACCCTCTTACGTCATGTGAGAGCCCACACCTACATCAAACACACAAGGTGGAGATTTTGGTACCCATTTTCTTTTGGGTCCACGGGGGTTAGTCTTACTCAGAACCCAAACATTTTTATTAGCAAAATTAATAGAATTTATTCTATTATAACAAAATTTTGCTAAATGGCCTTTGCGGCTGCAATGTGTACCTTTGTACACTCTAAGATCACATGTGAATGAGTGTGATCATGACGTGCAAAATGTGTATATGCATGTTATGGGTGAGGTGTATGAACATGTTGAGCTTGTTTCTTTTGAAACAAGTTTCCAATCTATTATGATTAAATGCACAATTGCTCAAAGTTGAGCTCAAACAATCTATTCTATTTTTTAAAAATTTAATCTCATTTTCGTCAATAGTGGCATGAAAAGCATGATGAGAATGAGAATCATTATTCTTTTTCTTTTTAGAAACATTTTCTTTTTCTTTTTCTACCAAAATAATTTTATTTTTCAAAGAAGTATTTCCTTCACAAACATCATTTAGCTTAGAGGACAAGAAAATATTCTCATTTTTCAAGAAATCGTTTTCTTTTGAAATGCATTCCAATTTATTTTTAAAAGAGTCATTTTCTTTTAACAAAGAAGTGTTGTTCTTTTTCAATTTATTATTATCCTTTTTAAGCAATTCATATTTTTCAAGAAGTTGTTGACAAAATGATTCAAGCTCATTATAAGACATATCAACATCCTCTTCTAACTCGGATTTGGAGTTTACCTCAAGGGGGTTATCCCCTTGGACCATATAGCATACGTTGGAGGCCTCACTTTCAACATCCGAGTCGCTCCCCGCATAGTATTGCTCTTGTTCGTCAAAGGAGATAATAGTATTCCATACTATAAAAGCCGAATCAAGATTAGAAACTCTAGATAAATATTCATCATTTAGAGTTGACTTTAAAGCATGGATGGCTTTTGCATTAGCCTCAAGATTTTTGCCATTTACACAATATGAATCTTTAATAGTGGCAAAATAAACATGAATACCTAGGGCTTTGAGGTACGTAGACATCTTAACTTTCTAAGTTTGGATGTTAAGAATGTCAAACATGGGAGGTGACATAAAATCCATGTGTGTGTATACAAATATTGTGATTAGCTATAAATAAGCATCTTTAACTCAAGATGGTTAGACCCAAATCAAGAGCACCAAGCTCTGATACCAATTGAAATCATCTGGAGGGAGGGTGAATAGGTGACTAGCTAATCTAATAATGAATTAATGCGGAATAAAAACTATTTATGCAAACTAAAAATTCTTTGGCACAACACACCACCAAGTATAACCTAAGAGTGTAGCCGAACCCCGTGAAGGGCTGCCCAAAGGCCCATCAAGATCTACATGTACCATCGTGAGCTTCTTTGAGTGTCTCTTATGCCTCTTTATGTGATAGGCAGCAGAGGAGGATTCCATTATGCGATCGGCGATACAGTGTTCATGTGAGATTGCATTGTAATAGAATTGAGGGGCCTTCCTTCTGATGGCGGTTGCTTCTTTGGGGTCATCGGGTAGTATACCATACAAGGCATAGTCAATGTATGAGAATCACCAATCCCTGAGCTCTAGACCTACTGCAGACTTTAGAGCATCTTTGACTTGAAGGTCTCCTGTTGGCATTTGGTTATCTTCAAGGGCGAATTTTGGACAGTACAAGTCATGGTTGTAGACGAGTACTTTCTCTGTCGCTCCGGCTGGAAGAGCCAAGGAAGCGGCAAGGGACGCCAGTGCATCTGCGTGTGTATTTTGTTGGTGAGATACATGGTCAATGTAGAAGTTTTTTAACCTCTCCGCCATGTAGATGGTTGCGTTGTGATAGGGCACCAAGTCTTTCATGTCAGACTTCGTACTCCCCGCGAATCTGATTGACGATGAGCTTTGAATCAGTGTACGCTTTGAGATTTTTAACACCAATCTCATCGGCAATTTGCATTCCGACTAAGAGAGCGTTGTATTCTGCTATATTATTGAAACGGCTCAGTTAATGAGAATGCATAAGGAATTATGTGGTTCTGTAGGGAGACAAGTACTACCCCCACTCCCACTATGATATTTTCTCGAGGACCCATTTTTTATGCGCTATCAAAGAAGAGCTGCAACATCTGTTCTTCGAAAGACGTCCGGGTCATGCAAACTTCAATGATCTCATCTCAGAGATCTTCATAAAGTTTGGTCGTTCTTGGATCTGGATGTTCAGCCAAGAAGTCTGCCACCGCTTATCCCTTCATTGCTTTTTACGGAAGGAATTGCATTTCATATTGGGAGAGCAATATGGCCCATTTCACCAATCGACCATTCTGTGATGATGGCTTCATTATAAACAATCTTAAAGGATTGACTTTTGATATGACATGTATGGATTGGCCCACCAAGTAATTTCGCATCTTCTGGACAGCGAACACCAATGCGAGGCATTCTTTTTCGATCAGATTGTATCAGTGTTTAGCTTTGATCATGGTTCTACTCAAATAGTAGATTGCTTGCTCGTGTCCCTGATCATTATTCTGAGCTAATAAAGCTCCTAGAAAATGATCTATAGCTCGAATGTATATCAGAAAAGATTTTCTGACACAGGAGCTGCAAGGAAAGGAGGATGCGTAAGGTACCGCCTGATTTTCTCGAACGCTTGTTGGCAAGCATCATCCCAGATGAATGTGACACCCTTCTTCATCATTCTAGTGAAGGGTTGGTATCGTCTTAAGAGATTTGAGATGAACCTTCGGATGTAGGCTAGTCGCTCTTACAATCCTCTAAGTTCTCTAAGGTTCCTTGGAGGTTGCATCTCCTGGATGGCGCAGACTTTCTCTGAGTCGAGGTGGATTCCTTTGGATGTCACTACAAATCCAAAAACTTGCCACTGGCCACCCCTTGAAAAGATTTGGCGGGGTTCATCTTCAATTGATGCGCCTGCATGATATATAATATGATTGCAAAATCAAAGAGCAATGAGAATTACCGTCTAGCTTTGGGCTAACGGGTCGTGCCCACGAGGAGGAATGCGATAGAAACTTTTCGATGAATTGTTAAATAATAAAGAATGGTGTTGGTATTTTTCTTTTTTTTTATATTGAAAAAGAGAATGGAGAGAAGAGAAGTGATTTAAAGAAAAAATTTAAAACTTGGAAAAGGCTTTGGAGAAGATGATCTTTTAGAAAATGATTTGAGAGTGATTTGACTGTGATTTAAATTATGAAGAAGATCTAGGCACATTAATCTTCTACTCAACTACTTACTTATCTCAAGAACACTTTGGTGCATCTCTTTTATCATAAGCAAAAATCTTTAGTTTCTTTTAATGTTCACGTAAATAATAAGATGGTTTTGGTTTAAATCTTAAGGTCTTTCTTAACACAACATTAAAAATAGAATGCTAAACCATCAAGCGCGAAGAAGCAAGTATGGAATAAAAATAATTTAAAAATATTTGTGTTTGAATGTCCAAGTTTAAAAAAGAAACATCCTCATGTGTTTTCAAGAACAAAGTTCAACTCAGGCATTATTATGATTCAAGAAAATTGCTTTCATAAAAATCGATCAAGAGAAAGGAGGTAGAAGAGATTGATTAGTGAGCCCAGAAAATAGTTTAGTTACTCATGATAAAAAGAAAACAAATAAGAGAATAAAAATAAAATATAGACATACCAAATTGAGTCAAGTTGAAAGAAGCAAATTGAATCTCCTTTGATTGTCACTTCAATGATGAATTACACACTCAGTTCCACTCTTCTCTCTTTACTGGTCTAAACTAAAAGTAAAGATAAGATACAGCTTCTCAGAACTATCTAACAATACTCCTAAAACCCTAAAAATGAACAAGAATTCTAATCCTAGTCTTCGCTGCCTTTTCAGTGCAAAACCTGCCTTTTATAGCCAAAATCCCAGAGGGGAGAGGAGTGAGGAGATAAGAAGAGTAAATGCTCCCCTTATCTCCATCAAACGGCTGCGGATCCACGGCTCTGGCCGCGGATCCGCGGCCTGGATGGCCACATCCAGGCGGGGATCTGGATGGCCTGTCATTTTTTCTCTTTTGTCTGGCTAGATTTGCTATTTGTCTCTGATTCTGATCTGATCTCCCGTGGCTCTCAAGCTAACCGATTTAGATTCTTATAAAATCAAATTAACTGATTTCCAACCTCCCTGATTTTTCATGATCTAACCTGATTTTCTGATTTCGAATTAATTTTGAATTAAATCAGAATTGGCAGGCTTTTGGGCTCGTTTCTCTTCCCTTTCCTTTAGCAATGGGCCTGCACTTTATAAAAGAAAAATAAGACTTATTAATTGGATTTATTGATAATAAACATGGTAATGTGACAATATATATGATGTGACCTATCAGAATACTGTCTTCAGATCTGCTATGTGATCACCTTTGACACGACTTGTCACGGCAATATCATCTACGTAGCATTTTACTTTTTGTATATATGCTCGTAGAAGATTGTGTTCATAGCTCTCTGTTATGTCGCCCCCGCATTCTTCAATCTGAAAGGCATTACAGTATAGCAATACACCCCTAGTGGTGTTCTGAAGGATGTATACTTCTCATCGTCAGGTACATCTTAATTTAATTGTATCTAGAGAATCCATCCATGAAAGACATTCATTCAAACCTACACATGTTGTCGATCATGACATCCGTGATTGGAAGATGAAACTCATCTTTAGGATAAGCTTCATTTAGGTCAAGGAAATCAATGCAAACACGGATCTTCCCATTCTTTTTGGTAACGGGGACGATATTAGCAACCCAATCAGGGTGTTGTTCTTTCCTAATGAAATTGGAGTCTATAAGATTCTTGACCTCCGATTGAATCGCTTTCATTATCTCTGGGCAGAACCGTCGTTGCTGTTGCTTGACAGGTTTCGCATCTGGATTAATGTTGAGGCAGTGCATAGCCATCTGAGGATCAAGCTCAGGTATATCCTCGTAGTTTTAAGCAAAGACATCTATAAACTCTCGCACGAGATGTATTAGGTCTTCTTTCTCGGTTGGTAGTAAGCTTTCACTTATGAAGATGGGCTTAGGATTAGTCTCATCTCTTAGATTAATCTGAGTTATCTTATCCTCTGTGGGTGGTTCACGTTGTTTAAAGCAGATGTCTCAGAGAGTATTAAGGTGTTTGATCCAGGAATCTATACCTGACTGGATCATTTCCACATCTCCATCTTCCAGGTGGTCTGTTAAACCATGTTCACCGAAAGGTCTTTTAAGATGTCGCCGACACTGACATCTGACTCTCACGATGACGTGCCTGACGAGTGGTCATGATATAATAATTTTTCAGACTCAGAGGCTGATGGGATTGGTGTTGACACATAGCCCAACTCCCTCCGAGTTCGGTGATAATAGTCAGGGGCTTTCCCTTTTGGAACAAAAGATCAAAGCAGTGTTCGTCCCTTTTGCCAAAGTTCATGCCAGGACCACTCGTTAGGTTATACCTCATGTTCTCCATCATTTTGAGTACATTTGGCTCGTAATGCGAGAACTGAGGGAGTTCGGTCTCGCATTCTGAGTCTTCATGAATCATTGGTTTGGACTCGACTCTTCTGAAAAGGATCAATTTTTGACCTTTACGTCTTGCTGGGACCTCGAAGAAGGTTCCTTGCACATCACTGACGCTTTGACATGCCATGAGAGATGATCTTATCGGTGCATGCAATGATGTGAGGGCATCTATTGCCAACTAGGGGTCATCATCTACATCAGTACTAGTATCTGATGGTATAGAGTCAGAATCAAACATAAAAAAATAAGCCAAATCTAACTCGTCATTAATATACCACTCACCTATATCATTGACGGTGTTATTGACATCGAGCTTATTAATGCTCGTTACAAGAATATTCATCTCCCAAAGACATTCTTCTTTTGCATCTGGCTCGACATCAGCTTCATTACCAGAGTCTGGCTCCTCTTGCTGGGGATTCTCATTTGCTTTCAGATAATCCTGATAAAGGAGGGAGTCTGTGAAGTAATTCTCTACCCCCTTGAATGGATGCCTCTCAGCAATCAACATTCAGACTTTTTCTTTTTCGTCAACATACTTCATGATTTGATGGAGAATAGAGGGGACGACGGAGTTGCGATGAATCTAAGGTCGTCCCAGCAGCAAGTTATACATAGTGTCTGCGTCAATAACATAGCACGTCACCTCGGATCTCAGGTCTCAGATCTGGCATTTGAGTTTGATCTTTCCCATCGGGCGCGTACCATTTGGTTGAAGCCATAAATGGTAGTTTAAGTGGCGCTCAATCGATGAGTGTGAATTTTCATTGCTGCATGACCCGGTAGGGCGTGATGCTCAATGCGGATCCTGAATCCACCTGAATGCGGCTCACCTCAGATGATTTAATGTATCCTGTGAAGTAAAGGGGCCTATCATGCTACCCCTTGACCTCAATGTCATCTGGAATGAAGGTTGTGCATGAGACATATTGAGAGGCGTGGAGGCAATTTTTTTATCTTCTTTCTCTGGTTTAGCCGGAATTCGGGCCATGAAGGCCTTAGCATCAGCTAAAGCTTCTCTCAAAGCTTTCCTTGTTGATTTGGACTATCTCAAGAGCTCATAAAGGGTGTGCCAGCTGAGCCAAGACATCAAAGTGATAAGGTGCTGAAGATTCCGCTGCTTTGTCTTTTGGGGGAGTTTTGGCATACCAAAGCTCCTTTTGCTTCTTTACGAGTTGCTTTGTGGATTGCTTGGTTGGCTTTTGGGTCAGTTTAGATGGACTTGCCACCACTTCATCGTACTTCTTCAGGTACGACTGACCCGAATGAGTCCCTGCTGTGAGCGTTGTATTTAGCTCTACAGCAAGGATGATTGTCTCCTCCTCAGAATCAGTTAGCTAGCGGTTATCGGCTTCTGCTTCTCTGAAAGAAGCACATACCACATTGTAAGGTGATGCTTTTGCTTTGCCTCTGGACTTCCTGCTCGTAATAGTAGTCCACTGCTGGCCTTCCATGAGGACGAGATGAACCACATGGTCTCTCCTTGAGGAGTAGGAACAGGTACAAGGTCTTTCTCCCACTGGTGATGTGGATTTGTATTGATCACTCTTGTTCTCCTTTCGGGATGGGAACCATTTCGGCTGGTGCTGAAGGCTGTACCCCGAACTGAAGAAGTGACGTCATGTTAGCTGTCACCTTTTTCTGCTCCGGGTAGAGCTTGAGAACCTCTGCATCAATCAAAGCTTGGAGGATGTCTTTGAAGATGTTGCAACTCTTGGCAGGGTGCCCCAGCTCTGTGGTACAAGCAGTAATTAGGATTGTCAGTCTTACCCACCTCCTCAGGACATCTAGCTTCAGAAAGCTTCAGTCTGTTGCTCTTGTTGAGTAACTTGAATAACGAATCAACATGCTTGTCCTCGAAGGAGTACTACTTGTTGGCGTGTGGCTGGTTTGAAGAACTACCACCTCTAGTCGATTAGGGCTTAAGGGAAGACTTCATCTCTATTGCCAGTATGTCCTTCCGTTTAGCTTGAAAAGACGCTTCTGGTGCGCGCCTCGTTGGCTTCTCGGGTCTGGGCTTATCTTCTTCTATCTTAACCCTGGCGATGATCTCCACTACTTGCTCGCCTTACTACACTAACTGCTTTCAGGTACGACTCTCAGCCACTCCTATCTGAGTTAGGAGTGAGGTTTACAAATTGTGGCGGCATGTTTCCACCAAGGTAATCGGGGTCATACTGCTGGGACATCAGAGTGCGATGTTCCAAAACTCTCCACAAACGCTTTAACCGGCTCTCCTGTCGTTGCCTTATCGTCATGAGAGTTGGCATGGTAATCTTCGAATCATCTTCGAAGAAACGGGTGAGGAAAAGCTTCTCCAAAATATCCCAGTTCTTGATAGAACCTTCTGGGTGCTTCATGAACCACACAAAAGCAATTCCTTTTAGGGTGCCGATAAACAAACGTGCCAGAATGGCATCATTTGATACTACATTCCCAGTCTGAGACTTGAATTAGTTTATGTGTTGGTTCGGTGACTCCTTGCCATCAAAGGCCTGTAAGGTCAGAGATTTGAACTTAGGAGGGTACAGGATAAGATTCACTCTGCCGGGTACGACCGGACCACTCATGCTTCTTGGAGGCCCTTCCGGTTGGCGAGGGCCTCAAGATGCTACTCCAGTTTGCTCATCTTTTTAGAATGAGTGCTCCCGTTCTCTGAATTACCCTCCCTTTTAGATGGAGAGTGGGGTTGCTCAGAGTCGGAATGCTCTTCATTCCTGGTATTTGCAGAAAGACGAGCTTTCCCCTTCCTTCTGTTTGCCCTGGACTTCTTAGAAGGAGTTTTGGCCTTCGACTTCTTCTTTTTATCCTCAAGCAATTGTGAAAGCATCTGCTTAAAGGTGTCGATAAATTCTTATTGAGTATGAATCAGATCGAGCTGCTCCCTCTAGACCTAGGCTTGTTGTTCAAAGCGCCTGGCCATTTCTTTAGGTGACTCGACCAACTTTCCCATGAAGTTGACGTCACCTTGCGCCATAACTTGCTCGTCAATTGAGAAAGTAGTCCCCAGCAAAGTCACCATCTCTTGTACGGATCAGAAAATTGAAAATATGAATTGCAAAATTTCTTTGAATCAATGAAAAATTACAATAATTTTAAATTTTCAATTACAAGAGAGAGGAGGTATTCAAACTCAAATCTCCTCTTTATTTAGTGTCGGGTTCTTTGTGTAGCAGTGGAAAGTGAATCTTGTTTTTCCTTGATCGGGTCAACGTCAAGCTTCTTTGAAACTTTTCTCCTTGGATTATTGATGAAGTATCGCCGCTCCTATCAAATAAAATCTCAAACTTAAACACAACAAGTTTGTGTAAAAGAGTTAAACTTTTTGTAATTAGAATATGCCAATACCCCCTCAGCTGAAAATCTCACCCTTTTCAATAGCAACTTTAGCTATTTATGGGGGGTTCTAGGGGTAAAATTGTCCCCTAAAAACTCTCCATAATGGGGGCTAACTCCCCTCGTTACGTGGGCAGTAATTGACCTAGTAATGAGGGTAGTTACAACTGAGACGCGGGGCTCACTTGCTGCTGGACGCGGGCTTGAGCTCTGCTAGACGCGGGCTTCGAGCCCCTCGTTTTGGCGTTGCTGTGGTGCTGAGATGTGGGCTTCGAGCCCCGTGTCTTGGTACCGCATCAATGACTTGGATCAGTCTTGCGTCTGAAGTATGGACTCTGTATTTGACGACTTATCTTCAGTGATTTTTAGACAGTCTACAAGTATAAATAAGATTTCAAACTCTTCACAACCATTAATAGAAGAATAGATAAACTGTCAAGCAGGAAAATAGCAAGCAAGCGAATATCAAAGCGGGGCTAAGCAACCTGCAGGCGCGAGCATCAAATAATGTTTAATCACTATAGCACTTGACGGAGTTATTGGAATGACTTGGCTTAGAAGGCGAGTTTAAAATTTGGCAGAGTTCCGCTTATACGAATCTAGTGATATAGCGTTGAGCGTTAAGCATGCCTACCAGGCGGAGCATGAGAGACCTGACGGTCTAAGCGCACTCTTCTTTCGAGAAAGTGGGCAAGAGCCTGAGGGCTAGAGTATGCTCGAGGTCTAGGTGCACTCTCGGTAGCTGCCACGAAACCCATAAGAGTGCAAGGCCTAAAACCAATTGGGTAGCTAGCCCGGGAGTAGGCAGAAATTCAGAGTCAGTACAAGAGTATCTGCACGAGATGTTAGTACCACATGAGCATATATATAAACGTGATAAGAACTAAACTACCATGGAGTGGTAAAGCCGGGAGGGTAAACGACCACGAAGGGTTGGCCACGTATGGTATAAAATTAGAAATAAAACACATCGCAGGCATGCTATATGTATAGGAAATAAACTAACCTAGTACAAACATTCGTCACAGGTATATGCTTGTACAATCTTGGGTACTCGTCCACATACAAATACGAGGGCACAACCTAATACAAAATACAAATATAAATGCAAATACATAATAAAATACAAGTCGACCCAAGAAGTGGTGAAACCCAAAACGAGGAAAAGACACCCCTAAATCTTCGAAAAAGCTGCGAAGTCCCGGAGTCTTAAAACACATGCGCGCCACCAATATTTAATATATATATATAATGTGAATATTTAGAGAGAGAAAGAAAGCAAGGGAGAGGGGAAGCTAGAGTGAGTTCTAGAGAGACAGAAGAGAGCTAGAGAGAAAGAGGTCTAGAGAGAGAAAGAGAAAGAGAGACAGAGAAGCGGATAGAGAAAGAGAAATGGATAGAGAGAGAGAAATGGATAAAAAGAGAAACAGATGAGAGAGTGAAACATGAGAGAAAGGGGAAGGGCAGCAGCCCCCTCTGGCATACGCACAGGGCTTAGCCCTACCATGCCCTGGCTGCAGCCATGCGGCCAGGAGCCGTCGGAGGCACCATACCGGCTGCCGCCGCCTGCCACCGGTCGTAGGTAGCGACCGTGCCCAAGGAGAGAGGGTGGATTATTTTTTGGAGTGCGTTTAGAGGTGATGGAGTTGAAGATGATGATGGTTGTGGTGGTGATGTTGATTTATGTGGTGGGATGTTGAAATTGAAGGAGATGGGAGGAGGAGGAGGAGTAAGGAGTTGTGGTTGTGGAGTTGGAGTAGAGAAGATGGTGGTGGTGGTTGTTAATTTGAGGAATTAGAAGGAGATGGAGATGGTGATTGAAAGAAGAAGAAGATGAAAAAGGTGGAGTATTTGATTGTGGAAGAGAAATTGGGGAAGATGGAGGCCGCCGCCGACCGTGGGGGCTCGCCGGAGGAGGGCGGCGGTGCTGGGCTTGGGGTGGCCGTCGCCCATGTGGAGAAGAGAGAGGGAAAGAGGGAGAGAGGGAAAGAGGGAGAGAGAAAAGAAAAGAAGAAAAGAAAAAGAAAGAGAGAGTGAAAGAGAGTGAGGGGGGAAAGAAAAGGAAAAGAAAGAAAGAAAGAAATGAGAAGATTTCAAAAAATAATAATATTTTAATAATATCGAAAAATATCGATTGTTTCAGAAAAAATCTCAAAAATACTTAGAGGTAAAAAACATCATCCTGAGAAATAATATAAAATTGATTTTTAGAAATAAAATCCCATTTTTAAATTAAAATTCTGTAATTAACCAGCGATACTGGCCAACATCAAATCCGGCTGACTTTTGATAAATTCAGAAAATTCTCTAAAAATATATTAAGATAGAAGATATGATTTTAAGAAATAGTGTAAAAAAAATTTATATATTCGACTCTGTTTGTAAATTAAAAATCCTGGAATCGACCAGTGATAACGGTCGACACCGATTTTGAAGATTTTGTAATTTTATTCGGAAATATATCAGAAAATCATGAAAAATCTAAAATATGAGAAAACAATATTTAAAACTAAAATCAATCAAATCTAACTGCTGAAAAGATACATCATGCAATACACTAAGAACAGGTCTCTAGTTCAGACTAGGGTTGACTCCGAGTTCACGAATCTGGATCCAATGCAAAACGATCGCGCATAAATATTCATAAAATAAAAATAAATACGGAAAGTAAATCAAAAAAATATAATCGAGAATCTGAATACATAACTACGTATGTACTCTGAGAACGGGGTGTTACACTCTATCCATCTTACAAAAATTTCGTCCTTAAAATTTCGGTAAAGGGGAAGATGAATACAGGAAAGACAAGAACGAGGAATATACCAATAAGATATTACTAACTAAGGGTAATCTTAAAACCAACTGATCAATAACTCTGGGCCTATACATTTTCTGCACTTTCTGCCGTATAATTCTTCAAACGGTGCCATATCAATACAAATCTGATAACTATTAATAAGAGATTCCACTAGAAGAAGATGATTAAGATTTCAAATGGTCCGACTGGACTACCTAGTCTTTCTGAGAGTGATAAGATAAGCTGAATATAAGAAAAGTCCCTAAACTTCTTTGAAGACTTTAACAAGATTGCAATCTAAATCCCGTGTCTCTATCCGAACCAAAATAACTAGAATATCATATAGCTGAACTATCTTTCTCATATAATTATCTGCCAGAAATTCTGTACACTAATTCATTGAGAATAATATAAAATAAACTGACTTCAGATCTGGCCAACTTTCACTGCCTGAATTCTGCTAGAATCAATAGAATTTACTTCTTTCAAATAGACGAGACCCCAAAATACGATATTTACCTATTCAGAATTCATACTTACTCTACGTGGCACGAAATTGTTCCTAGCAAAGAGTCTGTAATAAGATTACTAGATATTCTGTCTGTTCTCTGCCACTCTAAAAATAGATCATAATATCACAGATAAAGAAAACCCGATAAACTGATCACAGATACATAAATAAAGAACAACTGATAATAATAAGTTCTGAATACTGGGCATCAATTACCCTGAGAAGCATAACTAAGAACTCATAATAACTGCCTTATGAATGTTAACCCGACTGTAAATTAAATATCTAGTGAATATCTAAATCCTACAATGCTGGCTGAATAGATTGTCAAGAAAATTATGACAAGCTTGTTCAGACACAGCAAGAAAACCCAGTTCATTAAATTCATGAAAATAAGTCAAGTGGAGAAAATCTGGGGAACAAGGCTAGAGTGCTAAACACTGTCAGAACTAGCCACAAGTGAAGCTAAATCTAGGCGGGGCCATTGCGTAACACAACGTCAGGCGCTAAATACTAGAGGGAAGTGAGAGTTAACGCTCTGTGAGACTCGCACTTAGCGGAGCTCACGTGGCGAAGCCAGCGCGTAACACACACTAAATGTTAAGCATTAGGATGCAGCAAAGCTAACGCCTGATTGAGCTTGCATGGCTAGAACACGACTCTTGAATGGCGAGGCTACTAGAGTCTGTGACTTATCAAATCCATGAAGACTGCTAAGTAGTATGGCTCTGAGCTCAGTGAAGTCGATAGAAGAGATCATGATTGCTACTGGAATACTATAGAAAATACAATAGCTCTACCTGACAGAAGTTCTGAATCTGGGAATTTCATGCCATACTTGTAGGTCACCTAGAGGGGGGTGAATAGGTGATTAAATAACCTAATGCAAAACAATGCGGAATTAAAAACTAATTATGTAAACTTAAACTATTATGCTAACAAATAAAGTATAACCAAAGAGTGTAGCCGAATTCCCAGTGAAGGGCTCGGAATTATCTCCTCAAGATTCCTCTAGGCTAAGAGTTGAGGTGCCACTATGGTTCTCTTGGTTAAATACTAGTGTGAGCAAACAATCCCAGGCATATATATCAATTTAGCACAATTAATATCAAGCAAATAGAGATGTGAACAATAAAGAGCATGCAAGATATTAAACATAAGTGGGTGAGAGAGAGATGAGCAATCGCAAAAATGAGAGAATTGTTTCGAGGTTCGAGCCACATGCTCTACGTCCCCGCCTTCACCACTATGAAGGATTTTTACTATAACGATCCTGCAAGATCACTCGATGTCTCAACACCTACAACGAATTTCATCAAGAACTCTTAGACCCGCAAGCCCCTCACTTGTTCCCGCAAGAACAACACACGCGAACTCGCAAGCTCGCTGAGACCGCAACCTCTACAGCTTCTCATCAATACAAAGATGAAACCTTTGTGATCACTTCTTGATCCCAAATAAATATTCTCACAACAAGTATTTTAGAGGATGAATATAGCAATGGATAGCTTAAGCTTGTATGAGAAAACTATATAGAACTTGTGATGAAAAACTTAAGAAAATCCTTTTGAAAAAGATCAAGAAAACACTCTTGATAAACACTCCTTTGATATGGAATTTAAGCCCAAAATCTTGTTGGAAAACCTCTGAGAAGGATGGGAAAACTGGCTATAAAACTTTTAAAAAAATCTTGTCTAAAACTGGCCAAAAGACCCCTATTTGTAAGGGTTACAAAACTAGCCGTTGGGGCTCAATACCCAGGCCAACGGTCAAAAATTTGACCATTAAGGGTTATCGGTCGACCGGCCGGTCGACCTCACCTTGGCCAGGCTAGGTCGGCCGATCGCTCGATCGATTGGGCAAACAAAGACCAAGTCTCTTTCAGTCGATCAACTGGGTCAGTCAATTGTTGTGGGCTGTGCATGTTCTTGTGTACGTCGATCGATCGGTCGGTCGACCGCCAGAAGCCCAAAAACAACTTTTTCAGGTTTAAATCTGGACATTTTATACCCTTAAAAATTCAAATAAATTCGAATAAATTCTACAAAAATAAGTTCATTAAAATACTTTAAAGTACAAATATGTGTGATCAAAAGTCAACACATATTATAAACAATTTGAACTATTTTTGAGGTATAGAAATTAAAACTTAAACCAAAACCATATTAAACTGATTTTTTCAAAACTTGTTCAAATATAAAACAAGATATTTAAACACTTTTGAAGCATAGTGTGTATGTAAATGATCCAATACACATAGAAGATGAAATATACTTCTTTTGACAATAAGCTCAAAATAAGTTTTGACTTTAACAAAACTTAAAACCATAAACTAGAAACATCAAAATAAGTTTTTCTAAACAATATAAAGTATCAATATATATGGATGAACTCCAATACATATAAAACCATGTAAACTTGTTTTGATGAAATCTTTCATGAAAATGAAAAGATGTATACTTGATATATTAAAACTCAAAACCATATACATCATAAACTAAAACATATATTGGTTTCATGAAAGCGAAATGGTTAAACCAAAAAACTAAAACTATATAAAAATTTGTGTGCGTGTATATGAGCTTGAGCAATCCACAACTAATCAATCCTTTATATTTTACCTAAAAACAAAAATCTTAAACTTACAAACATAGGACTCAGGTCTTGAATCTTCTCTTCCTCTTGACTTGAACCAAACTTGGTCCATTAGCTAGACTCCTCTTTGAGTACTTGATGCGATCTTGACGCGCGAGCTCTCGAATCAACACGTGTTAGCTTCAAAACTTGACTTCGAATCTTTCGTTGAAGCTAAACACCAACTAAGATCTTGGTAAAAATCTGAAACTTATTAAGCACAAGATCATTAGTATTATAACTACATGAGTTAATCGTCATCAAAACTAGAGTGATGAGCCTTTGGGCCAATAATACTGACGCTCTTCTCGTGTAGCGGCATAATCTGTCTGATCACATAAATGATGATTATGCTACTTTCTGTACTGATCGCTATAGAATACCCATATATATAACAATAGAATGTGGAGCCGAATAACTGCCTGATATAAGATAATACGATGCACTAGAATCAAAAAATGCTGAAATAGAATGAGAACGAACCACATGTGACCTGTCGCTACCTCACTAGTTTACCCATATCTTAAGTTGGCATAAAGGTTATGAAAATCAGAATAGTAAAAATGGAAGAGATAGGAATCAGCATGGAAAAAAGGGAGGTGGATATGGAAAATCTAAGATTAATGATGATAGTGCAATAAGGAGAAAATAATATAGAAAACTTACCAACTCAAGGACATGATAAAATGTGGCTAATAGTTACGGTTGGTACCTTCAGGTTTCCTATTCCAGATATTAGGCATCCCTTCCTGTTCTTACTCTATTCAATATCTTGACTTCTTCTTCAGTCAAATTATATGTTTGCCTCTTTCTAATATCTGTCCTAACTCTTGGTCTCCTTTATGCCTGACTATATGCTTGTTGCTCGAGATGATGTAAGGTTCCTCTATCAGTGGGTCTTGGATTCTCTCCCAACGATGATACCAGATGTGTTGATCGGATCGATTCAGTGTTCTCTGCCTTCTTGAACGGATTGTCACTCTTCAAATGATCTTCGAACCCGCGCACAAACATAATTCATAAGCTTTCCATCAGTTATGTTGTAAGTTATCGGGCTTCAGAAAGTATCCACATATCATATGCTAAGGGCGAGGTTAGAGTGGCTGCTTGGCTAGCGGGGTATCCAGGGGTCTGTCTGAGTCTTCACCTTCCATCAACTAAGAGGGTCTGTTTGCCGATTTCATCTATATCTTATCCTAATTTTTCTTCTCCAGTTCCCGTTCTACCTCTCGAGCGATGGTGAAAACTTGAGAATACGTCTTAGGCTGCTGAGGTATAAGGAACATCCTGATATACATCTTCAGCCTTGCTGAAATTCACTTGCTCGATTCTCCTCGTCAGCCACGATGTACGATGCAAATCGACTATGCCTTAGGAACTTTGCAGCATACTCGTTTACAATTCTATCCTCCTACTACAATCTGATAAATTATTATTTCATCTCTTTTTTAGATGTTACAGGGAAGAATCTCTCATAGAAATCCTTCGAGAACTGGTCCCAAGTGATGGGCTTCTCTAGTCTTGCTTTTTCCGCCAACCACCTTATTCTTGCTTTTCGCCAACCACCTTATTCTGACCACATCTTTCAATTGAATCTTGGTCACTTTCACCTGGTTCTCGTCAGGGACCCTAGCTACCTTCAGAAGATCTGTGTCTACCAGCACTGCTCTGTATCTAGGAGCTTCTCCATGCCTGAAAAGATTGCAAACTGTAATCTCTTGAAATCTGACATGTTGCCTGGCTTCTGCTCTCGAGGTGCAACCAATAATTTTTGGTGCAAGATCTCTTGCAAAAATCGCCTCCAATCAACACTTTCTCCACTAGGGCCACCATAAGAAGAACCAAAACTGTTATGATATCCTTGTCTTTTTATGTTCGAGTTAGTCTAAGAATAACAAAAACTGAAGTATGAAAGGATGAGAGAACTTCAGAATTCAAGGGAAGGATTATCAAGAGAAAATAGATAACTCTGCACTTGTAATTGGATTGTATAATCATAACTCATGCATTCCAATTGCAAATTTCTTTACCATTAATTTGCCGACTGGTTGTACTAATGATGTGAGAGCCTAGGCTCTGATACTACCCTGTAACGTCCCGATCCTAAGGGTACGGAGATGTTACTACGACGTATATATATAGGTCAAAAATACCCTCATATATATATGCTAAGCATCAGTACATGTAAGAATCAGAGTACGAAAGCACGTAGTGCATTATACATTCCAACATATGAGTACAATTACAAAGTTATCATAAGATGTGACACAATATTACAAGAATATTACATCATCGATAGGTGCAATAGAGATAATACTAAGAGATATACAAGTATGAACAGTACAAAAGGCGCTCGCAAGCCAAGAAAGGGAAACTCGAGAGCCGAATAGGGGGCCTGGAAGGATAGAGCCTCAGACAGTCTGCCGATGATCCACATTATAGCTGCGCATCTCTGATCAACAACTGGGAGAATTGACAAGCTCTGAGCTCCGAGATCTGAACATTAGGACCCAAGAGAGTCAAAAACTCCCCAATGAGTGGTGTGGTGAATGCCAAGTGGCGTACAGGGACAAGCACACGTGTATCGATAAATCTGAATCATAAACATGCATTGAAAACTGTCGTGAGGACAAACATACTGGAGCAGGTTAAAAGATAGTAAGTGATATCTAGCAGGAAACATGCATGGTATAATATGATCAAAGCAGGAGACTGGTGGAATGGAACACAAGTGGTAAGGCAGGATGTAAACATATATAATATAATAATAATAGTAATAATCATAAAATCAGAAATCTGAAGTAAAACCCGATGAAAGCAGATACGGCAAAACCAGCGGTACAAACCCAGTTTACGACTTTATGAGATAGTACGTCGAGGGAATAATCCAAATAAGGAAACCCTCATTTATATACCATATATCTTACATCAACATAAACTAAGTCCATACAACCCGAATTACAAAACATACAACGAATTATTAATTGGCATCTTTTATTATTATTGCTTATCCTACTCAGATGTCTAGGTATGTGGACTAGCGTCCCAGCACACATATATTCACATCTAAGTAAAGCAAGGTTGTTATTAAAAACTGATGATGGGACCCATGTTGGAACTTATTTTGATGATAACAATTGTATTTTGTACTATTTTTGTGTATTTTTAGATATTTGTTAAAAGCCTTGATCACACACACAAATAGTCTTATTAGTTGACTTTACTCTTCCTGTAGCTGACTAATACAATGACTAGTTCACTTATCAAAGTCCTATAGTCGACTAAGTCCTGTCCAGAAAAGATATCCACTCTCTGTTTGTTGACTGAAAGCAGTATTAGTCGACTTATTACATGGCTAGTCGACTAATTCTTGATGTAGTCGACTTATACTTTTTCTGGTCGACTAATTGTAATTTTCAGAGACTTGAATATCTGTATCAGTCTTGATATAGTCGACTTGCTTCTTGACTAGTCGACTAACCCTGGCAAATCTTATTCCCCTAATCAACTACCCTCTATCCCCTAGTCAATTTATAAGAGTTTCTGACTGTTAAACAATTATTATTTTCTGGTGTTTATCCAACATTTTTATATTTAAATTCAAGTTGATAACTTCCCTAATTGACCATAGATTTCACCTATAAATAGGAATGTTGTCCTAAGTTGTTTACACCAATTAAAATCATTAGTTTTTCTATCCAAACTCTGTTGAAATTTTTTTTTCAGAAAACTAGTTCCACTTTTATTTCTTCACACAAATTCCAATTTGCTAGTAAAGAATTCTGAGAATCCACCTATAAGAGTCCTTGTTCACGATCACATACAAATCTCGAGGCTTATAGGATTGATTGTAATCACTCAAAGAGAAGAATTATACAAGAGCATCTTACTTGGTGTAGAAGAGAAGTTGTACAAGATGTTGTTGTCTTCTTGGTGTAAGAAGAGTTGTACACATTTGGCAAAGAGTGTTTTGTCAAGTGGTGTACATGTGTTGATTTTGGGTGTACAAAATCAAGGATAAGGAAAATCTCAAGCGGTTTGCTTGGGGACTGGATGTAGGTCAAGGGACCGAATCAGAATAAAATCTCTTGTGTTTGTGTTTGCATTATTTCTGAGTTTTTATTCTGTTTCCTTTCCTACAAGTTATTTGTAATTGAAATTTTATTAACACTACTCATTTCTATATTAGTGTTTGTATTGCCTAGTTGCAGTGCATAGATCCTACATTTGGTATCCTGTTTTGGAACCTACATTTGGTATCAGAGCAAGGCCTGCCTGCATACAACTTTCAAGGACGGCAATGGAGTTTCTTCATCACAATTCAGGGAAGGACATTCTATACAACGTTCACTATTGTTTGATGGATCAAACTATAACTATTGGAAGTGTAGAATGAAAATCTGCTTGCAACTGCTCAACTACGAACTATGGAATATAGTAGAAGCACCGTACACGAAGCCGACCGCCAATTACAATGCCTGGACTGAAGAACCAAAGAAATCAGCAAACCTTGATGTCAAGCATTGACGCACTTTTCTATATATTGAACAAAGAAGAATTCAATCGCGTGTCAACAGCCAGATCTGCAAATCAAATATGGCAGATTCTACTGGTAACCCATGAAGGTACAAATAAGGTTAAAGAATTTAAAATTTCTTTTCTTATTCACAGGTTCGAACTCTTCAAAATGAAGGAGAACGAAACCATAGCAAAAATGGTTATAAGGTTCACCGACATTACAAATTTCTTAGCATCCCTTAGAAAGGAATACACTCAAGTTGAAAAAGTCAGAAAGATTCTTCGTGCACTCACATCAGATTGGGAGAAGAAAATCACTCAATTGAAGAAGTAAATGATCTCTCAACTATGTCATTAGAAAATCTTATTGGTAATTTAATGGCATATGAAGTACAACTTGAAGAGCGAAAGAATGAAGAGTAACAACCTCTATCCAAGAAGAAAGTACTTGCCTTCCATACATTCTCAGACATAGACAATTCAGATGATGATGAAGAGGAGATGGCAATGCTCTCAAGAAAATTCAGAAAGTTCTTGAAGAAAGGTAAGTTTAATCCTATATGTTTTAATTGTAATAAAATATGTCATATGAAGAAGGATTGCCCATTGCTTAAAAATAAAGAAAAATTCAAGAGCAAAAAGTTCAAAAAGATGAAAGATTATCAGGCATCATGGGAGAATAGTGATTCTTCTTCCTCTGACGAAGAAGAAATCACTGAATATGCCAACATTTATTTTATGGCTTAAGAAGAAGATGAGGTACAATATACTAAACTCTTAAATGTATTTCATGAGTTATATAATGATCTTAAGAATGAAAAGATGAAAAATAAAGTTTTATCAAAGGAAATGAAAGACTCATCAAAGAAAATTCTCTTTATGTTTCTCACATTTCTTCTGTAAATTCTCAAAAGGATGACTTTGAAAAAGTTATATTATCTTTAAAAAGGGATAATGAGAATTTTTTAAAAGAGAATATTTTGCTTAAAAGAGAAACTATGTCATTAAATGAAAGAATTTCTGTTTTAGATAAAGACATGACAAGTTTCAAAGTTAAATATGAAGAACTTTTGAATAAAGTGACAAAGTTTAATAAAGAAGAAGAAAATTTAAATGATATATTGTCATATCAAAAGGTTTCATATAATCATTTTGGATTTGGATTTTCAAAAGATAAACATATTGGTCTTGGTTGTTCAAAAAAAAATGTCTGCAAAAAGAATAATGATAATTCTTTTAAGAAGACCATTAAATCAAAGTTTAAATATATTTGGATTCCTAAAAATCTAAATAGTATGGATAAAAATGCTTATATTGCATCATATATACATCATATATGTAATTCATGCAATTATGTTTATACTAACAGATGAAAATCAAATTCAAATTGGGTTTGAATTCCTAAAGGTTAATATTTTGATCATGTTATGATTGGTGCCATTAAAAATTTTTATCTTATAGGTACCATACAAAGAAAAGAGAGTACCTGATGATATAAGTTATTTCTAGCAATTGATAATATATCATATGTATGCTATGATGCGGGGGAGAACATTTATTTATATATATATATATATATATATATATATATATATATATATATATATATATTTGTTATAACCTGTTTTTTGTAGGGGGAGTTTCTCTATAGAGGGAGCTTGTGTATACACACATTGTCATCATCAAAATGGGGGAGAATGTTGGAACTTATTTTGATGATAACAATTGTATTTTGCACTATTTTTGTGTATTTTTAGATATTTGTTAAACGCCTTGATCACACACACAAATAGTCTTATTAGTCTACTTGACTCTTCCTGTAGTCGACTAATATAATGATTAGTCGACTTATCAAAGTCCTATAGTCGACTAAGTCCTATCCAAAAAAAATATCCACTCTCTGTTTGTTGATTGAAAGCAGTATTAGTCGACTTATATACACGGCTAGTCGAATAATTCTTGATGTAGTCGACTTATACTTTCTGCTGATCGACTAATTGTAATTTCAGAGACTTGTATATCTGAATCAGTCTTGATATAGTCGACTTCTTCTTGACTAGTCGACTAACCCGGGCAAATCTTATTCCCCTAGTCGACTAACCTCTATCCCCTAGTCGACTTATAACAGTTTCTGACTGTTAAACAGTTATTATTTTCTGGTATTTATTCAATATTTTATATTCAAATTCAAGTTGATAACTTCCCTAACTGACCATAGATTTCACCTATAAATAGGGATGTTGTCCTAAGTTGTTCATACCAATTAAAATCATTAGTTTTGCTGTCCAAACTCTTTTGAAAAATTCTGTTTTCAGAAAACTAGTTCCATTTTCATTTCTTCACATAAATTACAATCCTCTAGTGAAGAATTCTGAGGGTCCACCTAAAAGAGTCCTTGTTCACGATCACATACAAATCTCAAGACTTATAGGATTGATTGTAATCACTCAAAGAGAAGAATTGTACAAAAGCATCTTTTTGGTGTAGAAGAGAAGTTGTACAAGGTGTTGATGTCTTCTTGGTGTAAGAAGAGTTGTACACATTTGGTAAAGGATGTTTTGTCAAGTGGTATCCAGGTGTTGATTTTAGGTGTACAAAATCAAGAATAAGGAAAATCTCAGGCGGGATGCTTGGGGATTGGATGTAGGTCAAGAGGAACGAACTAGGATAAAATCTCTTGTGTTTGCATTTGCATTATTTCTGAGTTTTTATCCTGTTTCCTTTTCTACAAGTTATTTGTGATTGAAATTTTATTAACACTACTCATTTTTATATTAGTGTTTGTGTTGCCTAGTTGCAGTGCATAGATCCTACATTTCGTATCCTGTTTGGAACCTACAACCCATAAATTATTTTTACAATTGGTTCCGTGCCTGTGGGGAACAACGACCCAATAACCTGACATTTAACCTAGTCGGTGCCACAAAGCACTCATGATGAATAGATTACAATAGCTGGGGTGTAAGACTACTCTGCCTGAAAACCTGGGGCCCACAGGAAGTACCTCAAGATTTTAGTTGTACAACATCCCTATACCATTGTAAACAAAATCATAATTGAAGTCCATCAGTTTTTCCTTTTTCAGGTATAAGTTGTCATTTTTTATGATTTATTATCTAATTATCAATTTATGGGAATAGCAGGAATAAGACAACTTCAGAAATTTAGGAGTATAAGAGTACATGTATAACAGGAGTACATGAGTACGATAGATTCAGGTCACTGTATATATAATACAGGATAACAGGTACAGGATTTTCATAAATGTGATAATCACATGTCAAGTATTAATATGACAGTTGGCAGGTGATAAGTGATACCATAACAGGAGCCGATGTCAAGTAGTAGCATGTAAGGTGTCAATAGGTGACACATTAGTTGACAAGTGATATATGCAGGTGACAAGAGACAGCATGGTAAATGTTAGCACATCAAGTGAAAGCATGTCAAGTGATACAGGAAATAATACCGATACAAGAGATCGGTACGAATACCGAAAACCATGTAGTTTCAGAAAAACTATATAAATAAGATTTCAAACTCTTTACAACCATTAATATAAGAATAGATAAATTGTCAACCAGGCAAATAGCAAGCAACCAAACATCCAAGCGGGCTAAGCAAGCTGAAGGTGCGGGTAGCAAATAGTATTTAATCACTAGAGCGCTTGACGGAGCTATTGGAATGACTCAACTTAGAAGGCGAGTCTAGAATCCGGCAGAGTTCCGCCTAAACGAATCTAGTAATAAAGTGCTAAGCATGCCTATAGGGGGAGCATGAGAGACCTGATGGTCTAAGCGCACTCCTCTTTCGAGGAAGTGGGCGAGAGCCCACTTCTCGCCCACTTCCTCGAACCCGAGGGCTAGAGTATGCTCGAGCTTTAGGCTCACTCTCGGTAGATACCACGAAACCCATAAGGGTGCAAGGCCTAAAACCAATTGGTAGCTAGCCCGGGAGTCGGCAGAAACCTAGAGTCAGTACAAGGGTACCTGCACAAGATGTTAGTACTACATGAGCATACATATAAACGTGGTAAGAACTATACTACCGTGGAGTGGTGAAGCCCAGGGGCTAAACGACCACGAAGGGTCGGGCACGCATGGTATAAAAACAGAAATAAAACACATTGCAGACATGATATATGTATAGAAAATAAACTAACCTAGTACAAACATTCATCACAAGAATATACATATACAATCTTGGGCGCTCGGTCACATACAAATACGAGGGCACAGTCCAATACAAAATATGAATACAAACACAAATACAGAACAAAATACAAGTCGATGAGAGAGAGAAATAGTAGAGAAAGGGGAGGGGCAGCAGCCACCTCTAGCTCACGCATAGGGCCAGGGGCCCTTGGCCCTACGCGCCCTGGCCGCAGCCACGCGGCTAGGAGCCGCCAGAGGCACGGCGCCGGTACCCGCCGGTCGTAGGTGGCCGGCCGAGCCCAAGGAGAGAGGGTACAGTATTTTTTTTAGAGTGGGTTTGGAGGTGATGGAGTTAGGGATGATGATAGTTGTGGTGGTGATGTTGATTTGGGTGGTGGGATATTGAAATTGAAGGAGATGGGAGGATGGGAGGAGGAGGCGTAGGGAGTTGTGGTGGTGGTGTTGGAGTGGAAAAGATGGTGGTGGTGGTTGATTTGAGGAATTAGAAAGAGATGGAGATGGTGATTGAAAGAATAAGAAGAAGATGAAGAAGGTGGAGTATTTGAAGGAGGAGGAGAAATTGGGAAAGATGGAGGCCGCCGCCGGCCATGAGAGCTTGCGGAGGAGGGGGCGGCGCGGGGCTTGGGGTGGTCATCGCCCATATGGAGAAGAGAGAGGGAGAGAAGAAGGAGAAGAAAAAGAAAAGAAAAAAAGGAAAGAAAAAGAAAACGAAAGAAAGAGAGAGAGTGAAATAGAGTGATGGGGGGAAGAAAAGGAAAAGAAAGAAAGAAATAAGAAGATTTCAATAATAATAATTTTTTAATAATATAAAAATATCGATTATTTCAGAAAAATCTCCAAAAATACCGAGAGGTAGACAACATCATTTTAAAGAATAATATGAAATCAATTTTCATAAATTAAATCCCATTTTCAAATTAAAAATCCTGGAATTAACCAGCTATACTGGCCGACACCAAATCCGGTCGAGTTTTGATAAATTCAGAAAATTCTCCAAAAATACAATAAGATAAAAAATGTGATTTTAAGAAATAATGTGAAAGAAAATTTTAAAATTATGACTCCGTTCATAAATTTAAAATCTTGGAATCGACCAGCGATACTGGTCGACACTGATTTGAAGATTTTGTAATTTAATTCAGAAAAATTTCAAAAAATCATGAAAAATCTAAAATATGAGAAAACAATGTTTGAAACTGAAATCGATCAAATCTGATAATCAGAAAGACTAAATCGAGTAATACACTAGGATCGGGTCCTCGGTTCAGACTAGGCTGACTCCGAGTTCTTGAATTCGGATCCAATACAAAACGATCGCATAAAAATTCATAAAATAAAAATAAATACGGAAAGTAAATCAAAAATATGATCGAGAATCTAAATATGTTACTATATACGTATTTCGGGAATGAGCTGTTACGCCAGGTGAAAGCCTGTCTAGGCCGACTCCGAGCAACTCAAGTGGGGCGAGCCTCCGTTTTTAGGGGGCTCCCCGAGGGATAGCTGCGGGGGCTGTCTTTCCCTTATAACTGTCAGGGTTGGACACGATATAAGCTGTTGACTCACTCAAGTGGTCATCCGGTGAAAGCCTGTCAAGGCCAACCCCGAGCAGCCTAAGTGAGGCGAGTCTCCGTCTTTCAGGGGGCTCCCCAAGGGATAGCCGCGGGGGCTGTCTTTCCCTCATAGCCATCAGGGTTGGACCCGATATAGGCTGTTGACTCACTCGAGTGACCGTCAAGGTGAAAGCCTGCGTAGACCAACTCCGATCAGCCCAAGTGGGTGAGCCTTCGTCTTCAGGAGGCTCCCTGAGGGATAACTGTGAGGGCTGTCTTTCCCTCATAGTAGTCAGCGAAGAACCCAAGCTGTTAACTCACTCAAGTGGCCGTCAAGGTGAAAACTTGTCTAGACTGACTTCGAGCAGCCCAAGTGGGAGAGCCTGTGTCTTTCATGGGGCTCCCGAGGGATAGCTATGGGGCTGTATTCCCCTTATAGCCGTCAGGGTTGGACCCTATATAGGTTATTGACTCGCTCAAGTAGCCCTCAAGGTGAAAATCTGTCTAGGTCGACTCTGAGCAGCCCAAGTGGGGGAGCCTCCGTCTTTCACAGGGCTCCCTGAGGGATAGCCGCGGGGGCTGTCTTTTCCTCATAGCTGTTAGGGTTAGACCCGATATTATCTCTTGACTCACTCGAGTGATCGTCAAGATGAAAGCCTGTATACGCTGACTCTAAGCAGCCCAAGTGGATGAGCTTCCGTCATTTAGGGGGCTCCCCGAGGGATAGCTGTGGGGGCTTTCTCTCATAGTCATCAAGGAAGAACCCAATATAGCTTGTTGACTCACTCAAGTGGCCGTCAAGGTGAAAACATGTCTAGACTGACTACGAGCAACCAAATTGGAAGAGCCTTTGTTTTTCATGGGGCTCCCTGATTGAGGTTGGACCTGCACACAAAATAAAGAATTTCAGAACTTTTAAAACAGTAGTGCAAGGTGCTCAATTCTACCGCTATAGCAAGTGGCTATGCGGGTCGTGATCCATAAGGAGGGACTAGCGATAGAAACTTTTTTAGTAAGTTTTCTTTTAAGATACAAAGGATGGTTAAAATTCTTCTTTTAGTTCTTGTAAACAAAAGAGAAAAATGGAGTTACTGTTAAGTTAGAAAGAAAGTGGTAGATTGAGAAGGTGGGAAAATGAAAAATAGATTATATACAAAGAAATTAAAAAGGGTGATAAAAATGGTTGGAGATTGTGATATTGAAACTAAAGAATAAAAGAAAAGAAAGACAACCTAAAAATTACTTACCTCTTCAGTGCTCATATAGCTTGGATCCGTTGCGACGACTTGCCTTATCTTTGAAGGCAATCAAGCATGGCGTATAGGATCTTCCCCATTCTCGATCTACACTACGAATAAAAGGGCAAACTATACTAGTAAGAGAAGGGTTGTTCATCACCATAGGCCATCAAGGGCACTTGCAACGGCTAAGCAGTCTCGAGGCTATCAGATTCTCTTGGATTGCAACACATCAGAGGAGAGAAAAACAAAGCAAGAGTAAAAAAGAAAAAGAAATTTTGATTCGATTCAAATAACAATGAAAGAAGAGATCACTTACACTGGTGTCACCTGCAGTACAAGCTTGCTCTTATTCTCCATGAAAGTCATCTCTCCTCTCAGTTACATAAAGAAAAGTAAAAATTACATAAAAAGAAAACTAAAAACCTAAGTTACAAACTACAAATTATCCTAAGTTCTATTCTCTGCTTGGTCGTCCCCCTTGCCTTTGAGATTGTAGGTATTTATAGAAGAAATGTAGAGGTTAGAGGAGTAAGAAGATAGGAAAAGCTGGCTATTTCTGAATTTGAATCCTCCCTTATCTCCAAACTTGATTTGATGTGGAAATTCAGTTCTGATCTGCAATTTGTTGGCGTATTGATTGCTGAATATCACTTATCAAATGACAGAATTAGAAATAGTGATCAACATAAGAGTTGTAGATCTGTAAGTTCTCTTTCTGGATCATCTTGAATCATTAGATTTGAGATTCGGTAGCGAAAGTTATGATTCAAATACTGAAATATATCCAGTCAGAATCTGAGTCAAACTTGCTTCATCTCATCCGTTGATATTCTCTCTATCCATTTGTCTTTCTGTATTTGATATTATCCTCGATTGATGTTTAGCTAATCAAAATGGATTTATAGAAATCTGAATTTTACTGGTTTCCATTTGGTGTTATCTTTCTGATTTGCTCTGATCTTCAGCTGGACATTTGCCCTAATCCTTGATTTGTTCTAACTAGATCTGGGATCATCCTCAGCTAACCAAATAGATCTAGTTAAATCTGATTTTAACTGATATTTATTTAGTTTAATCAACTTTCTCTTCATTATTATCTTCTACAATATAGACATTTAAGACAAAGAAATTAGCAGATTTATTACACGATAAATGTAGGAGTGTAATGAAAAGAATGCAAAATATGTGTACGATCAATGGCCACTCGAGTGAGTCAATAGCCTTTATCGGATCCAACCCTAATGGCTCTAAGAAAAAGATATCTTCTGTGGCTATCCCTCGAGGAGCCCCCTAAAAGATAGAGGCTGGCCCACTTGGGCTGCTCGGAGTCGCGCTAGATAGGATTTCACCTAGACGGCCACTCGAGTGAGTCAATAGTCTATATCGAGTCCTACCCTGATGGCTAAGAGGGAAAAAATAGCCCATGTGACTATCCCTCGTGGAGCCCCTGAAAGATGGAGGCTCGCCCACTTGGGCTGCTCGAGTCGTCCCAGACAGGTTTTCACCTTGACGTCTACTTGAGTAAGTCAACAACCTATATCGGGGCTTACCCTGACGGCTATGAGCGAAAAATAGCCCTCTCGAATATTCCTCAGGGAGCCCCTTGAAAGACAGAGGGTCAGCTTAAACATGTTTTCACCTTGATAGCCACTCGTGCAAATCAATAGCATATATCGCGTCCTGCCCCGACGGTTCCCCATAAACAAAAACACAAGGTATCACATGAGAATCTCAAAACAACATTTAGCCCATAAAAGTGGACGACACACTCAGCTCTGCACTCATCCATACAAAAGCGGGCTAGCGTTGCCAGTCACACCTATGAACGCCTTCCTAATCCGTCCACCCTCTCAGAGCTCTCTCATGCCAATTACCAGAACTCTCAGCACGGTCGGACGATCTCCCAGATTGGCACTCAGACCCTCCAGGTGGGAGACGCGACCCTCGGGGCTCCGTTTCTCGCCCCAAGTCGTTCCCCGGCATCCCCTATCTCAGAGGTGGAACTGATCTCTTCCCGAACAGTTTCCTCAGGTTCAGGAGCAAGTTGGCTCTTACCCGAAGTTGGCACCCTCTGAATGCTTGGCGGTACGGGAGGTCTGTTGGAACTTATTTCGATGAAGACGTTCGTGAAGATCAAATTCATTTGGAGCTCTAACACATGACGAATCAAGAGTCCGACATGATCAAGTTGTGCCAAGAAGAGTTGATAGAGTGTGGGTTGTATATGTGGAATAGCATGTAAAAGCCTTGACACAAACGCACATTTTTGTATCCTGTTAGTCGACTTGAAGTCCACTATAGTCGACTAAACCCATGTGTAGTCGACTAACCCAAAAGCCCAAGTCGACTAATCTTGTGTCCTGAAACAGCCCAACTCTCTGTTTCTGTATTAGTCGACCAACAGTCAACTATAGTCGACTAATACATTTTCTAGTCGACTAACCCTTGTCACCAAGTCGACTAATAACTGGTCAAGTCGACTATAAAGTAGTTGCAGTCGACTTGAAGTAGTTATTCTGAAACTGTTCTTCCAACGGCCACTGACCTAGTCGACTACTAGCTAAACATAGTCGACTAATAGAAGGAATTTTGCCTAAGTTAGTCGACTAACTCCATGGGCAAGTCGACTAATAGGCAGTTCTGACTGTTGGACAGTTTTCATTATCTGGTCTTTTGTGCAACTGTTTTCAACGTTCCTTTGATTCAAATTGCACATATTAACTCCCTAACTAACCCTAGTCTTTAGCTATAAATAGGGAAGTTATTGCAAAGGCCATTTACCAAGAGTTTTTCTCAGTTTTCCAAAAAGCCAAAATCTGCAAATCTGAAAAACTGTTTTCTAACTTCAGTCTTCACCAAATTCCAAATTCCATTTGTGAAGTCCTCTGAAGTTTGTCTCCTATACTAGACCTTGTCCACATACACATCTGTACCAAGGCTTATAGGATAAAAGAGTTGTAATTCTCAAAGTGTTCATTGTATACGGGAGGCTTCTTGGTTGAAGAGGCAAGTTGTACAAGGTGACCATTGTACACGGGAGGCTTCTTGGTTGAAGAGGCAGTTGTACAAAGGTAAAAGGTGTTCTCTTGGTGGAAGAGAGGTGTACACATTTGGCGAAGGGGATTTGTCAAGTGGTGTGCATGGTGTATTGATTTTGGGTTGCAAAGTCAAGTTAAAGGAAAAACTCAAGCGGGTGGCTTGGGGACTGGATGTAGGTCACAAGGACCGAACCAGGATAAATCTCTCTTGTTTGCATTTGTGCATTTTCTGAGATTTGATTTCCTTTTGCAAGTTACTTCTTTGATTAACGATTAATCCTTCTTGTTTTAGTGTTATGTTGACTTGTGTATTTTAGATCATTGTTGCCAACAGAGATAGTTCCGCATTTATCAATATCTCGGGGACCAACATTTGGTATCAGAGCAGGGGAGAGCCAAGTTCATCAACTGGCAACAACCATACCAATTCCTACATTTGGTATCATACGAGGGTCATCAACCGGCATCTACATTCCTACTTCATCAACCGGAGTACACGCTCTGATCCTACATTTGATATCAGGGCGGATACAAGTCAACAACAAGGATGGCAATGGAGTTCTCATCATCCCAATTCAAAGAAGGACATTCTACACAATGTCCACCGCTATTTGACGGAACCAACTACAACTATTGGAAGTGTAGAATGAAGATATACTTGCAGTCACTCAACTACGACCTTTGGAACATCGTAGAAGCATCGTACACCAAGCCTACAACCAACTACAACGCTTGGAGTGAAGATCAAAAGAAGAATGCGAACCTTAATGCCAAAGCAATGAATGCTCTATTCTGTGCCCTTACCAAAGAAGAGTTCAACCGTGTTTCAACAGCAACTTCTGCACCTCAAATATGACATACTCTTCAGGTAACACACGAAGGCACTAATAAAGTTAAGGAATCTAAAATATCTGTTCTTGTCCACAGGTTTGAGTTATTTAAAATGGAGGAGAATGAAACCATATCCGAAATGGTTACAAGATTCACCGACATCACCAATACTCTTGCATCCCTTGGAAAGGACTACACCCAAGTCGAAAGAGTTCGAAAGATCCTTCGTGCACTCACACCAGAATGGGAGAAGAAGACAACCGCCATTGAAGAGGCGAATGATCTCTCAACTATGACATTAGAAAACCTAATCGGTAATCTAATGGCATATGAAGTGCAATTAGAAGAAAGGATGAAGGACGAACGACAACACCGTTCAAAGAAGAAAGAACTCGCCTTCCATGCATCTTCCGACACGGACAATGATGATGAAGAGGAGATGGCAATGCTCTCAAAGAAGTTCAGAAAATTTCTTAAGCAAGGTAAATTCAAGTGTTTTAATTGTGATAAATCAGGACATATGAAGATGGATTGCCCTTTGCTCAAGAAGAAAGATAAGTACAACAGTAAGAAGTTCAGAAAGAAGAAGAACTACGAAGCATCTTCAGAATATAGTGATTCCTCATCTTCTGATGAAGAAGAATCCACTGAACATGTTAACTTATGTTACATGGCCATAGAAGATGAAGAGGTATCGTTTTCTGAACTCTCTGATGCATTTAATGAGTTATTTATGAATCTGAAAAATGAAAAACTGAAAAACAGATTTTTGTTAAAAGAAAATGAGAAACTTTTACAGGAAAATTCTGTTTATGCATTACAATGTTCTTCTATAAATTCTCAACAAGATGAAACTGAAAATGTCATATCATTCTTGAAAACTGAAAATGAGAAGTTTATAAAAGAAAACATTTTTCTGAAAATGGAAACTAAGTCTTTGAATGATAGAATTTCTATATTAGATAAAGACATGTTAGTTTTCAAAAGAAATATGAAGATCTTATGCAAAATGTGACTAAGTTTAATAAAGGAAAAGAAAAATTAAATGATCTATTATCTTTTCAGAATTTGTCACATGATAATCATGGTATTAGATTTATTGCAAAATCTTCATGTTATAGTAATCCATATAGTTCTTTTGTAAAAAGAAAGCCTAAGAAAAATAAGTTTATATGAATTCCTAAGAACTTAAGTTTTCATGATAAAAATACATATATTGCTTCATACATGCATGATATATGTGATTCTTGCAATTATGTATATACTAACAAGTGAAAACCAAATTCTAAATGGATTTGGAGTCCTAAAGGTTAGATATGATCTTTTATATTTGGTACCAACTAACGTTTATCTTGCAGGTACCATATAAAAAATTTGATAAAGATCAACTATGTATATATGTACTAATATATTTGTTGCAGGGGGAGAACAAAATATTTCTCTATTTGTTATAACCCATTTCTGCAGGGGGAGGAAAAGATAACATATTTTCTGCAGGGGGAGGACTTGTGCACACAAAGCGTCGTCATCAAAAAGGGGGAGAATGTTGGAACTTATTTCGATGAAGACGTTCGTGAAGATCAAATTCATTTGGAGCTCTAACACATGACGAATCAAGAGTCCGACATGATCAAGTTGTGCCAAGAAGAGTTGATAGAGTGTGAGTTGTATATGTGGAATAGCATGTAAAAGCCTTGACACAAACGCACATTTCTGTATCCTGTTAGTCGACTTGAAGTCCACTATAGTCAACTAAACCCATGTGTAGTCGACTAACCCAAAAGCCCAAGTCGACTAATCCTGTGTCCTGAAACAGCCCAACTCTCTGTTTCTGTATTAGTCGACCAACAGTCAACTATAGTCGACTAATACATTTTCTAGTCGACTAACCCTTATCCCCAAGTCGACTAATAACTGGTCAAGTCGACTATAAAGTAGTTGCAGTCGACTTGAAGTAGTTATTCTGAAACTGTTCTTCCAACGGCCACTGACCTAGTCGACTACTAGCTAAACATAGTCGACTAATAGAAGGAATTTTGCCTAAGTTAGTCGACTAATTCCATGGGCAAGTCGACTAATAGGCAGTTCTGACTGTTGGACAGTTTTCATTATCTGGTCTTTTGTGCAACTGTTTTCAACGTTCCTTTGATTCAAATTGCACCTATTAACTCCCTAACTAACCCTAATCTTCAGCTATAAATAGGGAAGTTATTGCAAAGGCCATTTACCAAGAGTTTTTCTCAGTTTTCCAAAAAGCCAAAATCTACAAATCTGAAAAACTGTTTTCTAACTTCAGTCTTCACCAAATTCCAAATTCCATTTGTGAAGTCCTCTGAAGTTTGTCTCCTATACTAGACCTTGTCCACATACACATCTGTACCAAGGCATATAGGATAAAAGAGTTGTAATTCTCAAAGTGTTCATTGTACATGGGAGGCTTCTTGGTTGAAGAGGCAAGTTGTACAAGGTGACCATTGTACACGGGAGGCTTCTTGGTTGAAGAGGCAGTTGTACAAAGGTAAAAGGTGTTCTCTTGGTGGAAGAGAAGGTGTACACATTTGGCGAAGGGGATTTGTCAAGTGGTGTGCATGGTGTATTGATTTTGGGTTGCAAAGTCAAGTTAAAGGAAAATCTCAAGCGGGTGGCTTGGGGACTGGATGTAGGTCACAAGGACCGAACCAGGATAAATCTCTCTTGTTTGCGTTTGTGCATTTTCTGAGATTTGATTTCCTTTTTGCAAGTTACTTCTTTGATTAACGATTAATCCTTCTTGTTTTAGTGTTATGTTGACTTGTGTATTTTAGATCATTGTTGCCAACAGAGATAGTTCCGCATTTATCAATATCTCGGGGACCAACAAGGTCTATTTGGGTTCAATAATTAACTCCAATTATGCCAGTCGAAGTTGATTCCTTTCAGTTTCTTCAACTTTGCCTCAATGTCTGAAGAGGGTCTGGTCCCGCCATGGGAACCAGCATCGGGTTCCAAGCAACCGGGATAGCTCCACGCTCGTCATCCGACTCGGCATCCCAGGGATCTGAGACTCAGATCACATAATCTCGCATGTCATGGTCGCTATCGACCATATTAACGAAAAGTTTCTCTACATTGCTCGGGGGTAAAGTAGTGTGTGCCATAAGAATTCTTTCTCAGCAATTATGCGACACGGAAGACTTCACATTGACAGGCATCATGAGCATACAAATTACAGAGGGCTTCAAACCCCAGTACTATACGCCAGGCCATCACTGTCGGCTGAGAGGGGGTGATCTCCTAAAAAATCAAGACACTACGGAAAAATTTCATCATTGGCAGCCTCAACCCCAGCGCCAGCACCAGGGGATGCATATATACACCCTCCTTGCCAAGCGGAGCCGAAAAAACATCAGCATCATTGGGACAAAACTCAATTTTTATCCCAAGACTCCAATGAAAGTTATAGCCAGCCAAGTATTTATCCACTGCCTCCTGGTCGCGAAGCTTATAAGTTTTCAGATCGAAGTCCATCCCAATCCTAGTGCGATGAGAAGTCCTCTTCCCCTTCTCCTCCACGACAGACTTTACTTTGTCTGATTTATCGAAAGGACCAAATTTCTCTTCTTTCTTCATTTTTAGCGGACATAAGATAATGGCAGAAATTTTGAGATCAAAAGGTCAAAGGAAGGCAAGAAGGAAGAAGATGGAGCAAAATTTTGGAAAATGCCTAAAACCTCAGAGTGCAACCTTCTTAGCCCTAAGGGTACGAACCGTCGCTCGATCAATATCTTATGTGTGTTAGGGTAAATACAATCAGCACCGTGGCTTCGGATACGCGGAGCCAATCTCAAATGCCACATCACACAAGAAGCGGTAACTAGATCAGCGCAGCACTGGATGTTATGCTCATTTAAGGCCTTTCCAGACTGTATCGTTGGCCACGCCACTACGCGACATACTTTGAACTAACAATGAACACCTTGAATTCTGGTCCAAAAAGTTCTCCTTTCATTCTGCTCCTCTATCTACATCAAAAACTCTGGAAACCTAAAATCCTCCATGGGAACATTCCTGACCTTTTCCTGAAGAAGGGAGTAGAGGGGGCATCTGTAGTGGTCACTTTCTGACCCGTCAAAGATCGTGAAACATGTCCACCTAGTCTCAGACGAATGTGCGATACGCAACAACTCCCAGAATGTCTGATCCAGTTCATTCGTCCAATTTGAATTTCGGACGGGTCGGGTAATTCGTAGAAGAGTGAGATTTGATTACAGAGATCTTTATCGTTAAGCCTAATTCTCATTCAAATAAGGCAGCTACCTTTCGGGAACAGTTCGTCCTTATCTGTAACTAAGCACAGACCACCAGATAGAGATGGATTCTCTCCTATATTAATTCAAATCAGGATTTTCAGCCTAAGTAGCTGTTGAAATAAAGAACTTAAGTATTCAAATTAAGCTAGACTCCCTAACTCTATCTATTTGGCATGTCTTTTATAAATAGAGTATCCCCTCAATGGAAAAAGGATATCATGTTCACCTGAATCCAGAGAACCCTATTGTAATCACCACTGACATAGTGAAACTTCTCTCTCCCTCTCCATAAATTTTTTCCCTCTATGGGTTTTTCACGTAATTTACTGTGTTTGTGATTGGCCTTTTATGTGATTTGATTACCCCCACTTCCCTGTTTTGGTGCATGGACTGATTCCCTAAGAATTACCCACTGCAAGTAATATGAGCCTTTATGGACTTTTCAACTTCGAGAAACTGACATTTCTGCTTCCCGTAGATACAATCTTCATAGAAATCTAAATTGGTAGACTTCAACACTGGCATCTTGCCTTTGAAGATCATAACCTTCATCCCCTTCTCGCTCATATGCTCAAGTTGGCATTTCCACGTACCGGCATCCACATCTAATGATGCAATTGAAATTGAAGTTATACAGCACGACGTTTTAATCCCCGATCCTAGATGTACGTATCACAGTATCAGCACTTGATATGGCGTACACAGTTGATTTGAATTTTTTGGTAGTCAGATTGAGCCGTTTTAAGTTTCAAAACTTATTTTTCAATATTTTATATTTTTTAGAATTTTTCGGAATTTTTCTGGATTATTTGGAAAATCTCCGAATTCGGTAAAAACCGATATCGGCAATCAGCTCTATGATTTTTAATTCACAAGAAATTCTAGAATCTGCTTTCATATTATTCTTTAAAATCATATTTTTTTCTATTTCATATAATTTTAGAGATTTTTCTGAATTAGTCCAAAATCTAGCCAAACTGGTGTCGACTAGTTTCAGCGATGCATTCCAGGATCTTTAATTTTCCAAATGGACAAGATTTCTAGAATCCGATTTCATATTACTTCTCAATATAATATTCTCTATTTTACAGAATTTTTTGGCACCATTCGAAACTAGTAAAATTTTGACCCTAATAAAATAATATTAAATTATTTTATTTTCTTTCTTTCTTTTCTTCTTCTCCGCCAATTCCCTTCTTTTCCTTCTTCCCCAATCCACCGACTTAATTTTCACCTCCTCTCCCTCTATCAATTTCTCTCTCTCTCTCTCTCGCGCGCGCAACTCATCCTCTCTCTTTCTCTTTTTAACTCTCTCTCACCCTAACTTTCTCTCTCTCTCTCTGAATATCTCTCTTAATCTCTCTCTCACACTCGCTCTCTATATACTGCGGGGCCGACCCGCTCAGCCAGCCAGAGCACCCCCTTCTCTCTCCCTCTTTTTTTCTCTCTCCCTCTTTCCTTTTTTCTTCTTCTTCCTCCTTTTCTTCTTCTTCTTCCCTCTTCTTCTCTTCCTCACCATCTCTCTCCTCTCTGCCCGCCGCCGGCGCCGCTATGCGTTGTCAGCCGTTGGCGACGCCCTCCTCTTCTCAACCTTTTTCTTCCTTTCCCCACCTTCTTCTTCCTCTTCCTCTGTCAATCTCTCTCTCTCTCTCTCTCTCTCTCTCATCCCCTTCTCTTATTTGATCTTCTCTTATGGGATCCAAATTCAACAAACCCAATAGCTATTAACCCCTTAACCCATTACTCATTAACATTTGGGTATAGGTTTTGAATTGAAACCCGACCCGTTAACAACCCAACCCGCATCCAAAACTTAATAAAGGTAAATTTTATAAACCCCCTGGTGTATATTATGCATTACCTTTTAGCCATTATAAATTACATATTTAACCCATTTGTTATGATCTTAGTGTTCGGGTAATATATGGAACATCCGGAATCCGATTTTTACAATTCTGGAGTCGTTGCGATCGTAGGAAAGAGCTCAATTTCCATGGTCACTTTGTGAGTGTTTTTCTTTAATAAGTCATATTTTATCATGATTAATTAAATTAATCAATTGCTTTATTTAATAAATCATGATTATTGATAATTCAATGTAAATATTATTTAATAAATTATAATTATCGTAAAATCTCTATAAATATAGATGTCTTAGTGATCACTAATAATTTAGGACGAGTCTTGATTTAAGATGAAAATGTAGATAGATTCTTTATATATAATGAATTATTATAAGACAATAGATAAAAAGGAATTCTAGAATAATAAGTAAATTAATGATTATTAAAATGGTTGTGAAGAATTTGAAAATAAATAACTATCTATAATTCTTTTAAAATATTGATCACAGTAATAACATGGTATAACAAATATTGATATATATCGGTTGTCATATATTATAATAACTAAATAATTCTAACACAGTTACCGTTACCAGAAAGCACAAGTATAACCACTGATACACTAGACAACATTATTTACATAATCATGTATTACTTTACATGAGTTACCGTTACTTGCATATTTTTGTACCCCGCTCACGGATATCCTATTACACTAGACATTATTATTTCATGCACTTGTAGCACCATGACACAAATATACTATCACTCCACACTGTCACTTCATGTACATATATCACTGCTACATAGATACTATTACGAATGACACTGTTATTTCTTATTCATGTTCCACTGATACACGGATACACTATTCATTGGATACCGTGATGTCATATATTTGTACCATGCCACATGGATACTCTGTACACAGTTATATCATGTCCATACACCACTGTTACATGAATTCTCACCAGTATACATGCATTGCTTATTTCTGTATTCCTGTTGCATGGATCACTGTTCATATTACATGGATTATAGCTACATAGATATTCATGTATTCCCGTTATATGACTAGTTCTCGTTACTGATATTGATACTCCTGTTACTGGATATTAATGTTGTTGATATATGATGTGTGCAACTAAGTGTCACGTACATCAAAGCCACGGGAGCCACCTGTAGAATCTCACATCTTCTGTTTCCCGTTATCTTGTTTCATGTTATCAACAGAGCTCATGTCCTATTATCGTGTTACATGTACTATGCACTGTTCTTATTCCTGATATACTGTGTAGATTAAATATAATAAATATAACATGGGGTTGGGGGAGACTTATCGGTTAACTTTGTCTTGTCGGGTGGATGTTTGGATTCATTATTGTCCCACAGTAAGGGACATGGTAGTGTTGTCTACCTTCCCATTATAGCTCATTAAGCTCTCGTTTCCCGTTACTGATTTCGCCTTAGCGGGCCAGCCCTGGTCTCAACTGCCAAAGAACTGTTTAAGGCCGTGATCCCGGGTATGCATGGGATACACCCACCTGACCAGAGTTTTTTGACCATTGAGTTTCCAATTAACATAATAAAACAGTATAAACAATAGTGACGTCGGGAATGATTGTTATTTGGTCACTCTCTCGTTCGGATCATGGTACCCATATGTCATGTTCAGATGGGTTCAGCCAGAATGTGGGCTCTGGTATGAACTTCTAGTGGTATGTGATATTGAAAGAGATTGATTAAAATATCAGACAGTTCTGATTGTTATTATTGTATAAATAACATGACTTGCTCGATACATGTATATTACTTTTCAGTTGTATTTGTTACTATTTCTGATATTTTATCCACTATCATGTCTCATGTATACCTTGTTACACTTCATATGGTGACACACTATTCATGTACACGTATACTCTGCATCTCATGTATTCTGTACCATGTAAATCTTATAGACATTGTTACTGTATAATCACAACACTGTAGTATGATTATTCTGCATGCATCATATCTACATGTTCATATTCATCACGACACACTATGCTACTGTTATTAGATTAAATTAGAAATATGAAGCAATTAAAACTTACTACATGTTACTTTTACATTGATGTAATTGGAACACTTAATACTGTATCATATTACACATATTGAGAATAATATATAAATGGTATAACTCTATTGACTGTAGTAATATAATTCCTGAAAGTGGCTTACTTATTATTTTGGTAGCATAGCCCGGACATATAAACTGATAATAATGATATAAAATTTATACTATTGTGGTAATGACACTGTTATAACATTGTAGGTATTGACGATGTTAAAATATGACACTTGTATATTTTCTTGATTGTTATTATCATTATATTGTATCACTAGTAATTAAACATGTATTTTATGTTATTATCGTGATTGTATTACATAGTATATATTACTGCTCCCTTCATTTTACCGCTCACTAGATCGCTTTCTGATGACCCTGGATTTGCGAGCTCAAGTTGGAGATCCGAGATTTCGTAGCACCTGATATTTTTTGAGATATTACCTTAAGACCGTCACTCTTTCCCATTCATAGGTATCTTTATTATTTTTTTTTCATGTCTTCATTTATACCTGTTTCCATATTTATTATGGGACCCCTTTTACAGGTATTCTTGCACTTATTTAATGCTGAAATTATAGTGTATATTATGCTTATTCCCTGTACTGAGACTTAGCGTATGTACGTGAAAGCATTTTTACTCTGTATATATACGTCGCCTTAGCGTCTCCGTACCTGCGGGATTGGGGCGTTACCGACGTCATGTAGAAAGTACCCTCTTTTTTGCCATGTGTCATGATCATGGCATCTTCATGATCTTACACAAATCACCATTGAAGGTAGTTTTCATCCTGGCATCTGCAAGATGACCAACAGATATCATATTTCCATTCAGCTTCGATACGTGCCTGGTGTCCTTCAATTAAAGCGTTGAGTCATTTAAGAGGCAGTCTGTCACATCGCCCTTATCAACAATGTTGCACAGTTCTCATCTCCCAATACACCTTTCCAAGATCTCCTTTCACATATTTTGAAAGATATCATGACAAGAAGTGACATGAAAGGAGGCGCTCGAAAGGAGATGCTCAAATCAATAACTCATGATTCGCTGGAACTAAACAAGGAAAGAATCAGGGCACCAGACTCATCACTGCTATGTTAAATCCTTCTCTTTGTCTTTGTTATCTCCATAATTCTTCTGCTTGCAATCTCTTTGAAAATGCCCCTTCTCCCCGCACTGCCATCACCTGATACCCCTTGATTTGAATTTGCTTCTCTGAAATATGGACTTTGATTTGCTATCCTTTTTCTTTTCTCTATTCATCGACCTTCTACTCTTTTTGACACACTGGGCACTCCCTGATGTCACAGCCGCTTTAAATGACTTCCTACGCTCCTCTTCGCTGAGAAGAACACCCACCGCGTTATCAAACTTCAAGATTACTATCCCACAGGAATTGTTCACCACCATCACGAGACGATCTTAGGTCTCTGGTAGACTGAAAAATAGAACCAAAGCCCTGTTCTCGTCATCAAAATTGATCCCAACAGATTCCAACTAGCTCGTTCACATGTTGAATTCATTGAGATGCTCAGCGACGCTTCCGTTGTCTGCCATCTTCAGGTTGAAGAACTTCTTCATCAAGAAAATCTTGTTTGATGTTGTAGGTTTCTCGTACATCTTCGATAGGGCTGTTATCAAGTCTTGGGTTGTCTTCTCTCTGGAGATATTAAACGCAACCGCCACAGATAATCGAATCGCCCCTAGGGCTTTTTGATCTAGGACCTCCCATTCGTTGTCGGTCATCTTTTCGGCTTTTGGGTCTTCCCACCAAGAGGAAGATAAAGATCTTTTGGTATAGGAAATCTTGATCTGCATATTCCAGAATTCGAAGTTCACGCCGTTGAATCTTTTGACTTTGATCTTTCCTTTTTTCACAATCATGAACCATTGCTCTGTTACAAGTTGTTGAGAGAACGAATTAGGGAACAAGTAAAAACATAAATCAAACTCAAAAATCAAAGACACCAGAATTTTACGTGAAAACCTCAAATCAGGAAAAACCATGGAGCTGCACGCAAATCCACTTACTATCAGAGAGATAACAATAGAAGAAGAGAGAACCTCATAGCCACTCTATATTTACAATAGCATTCATTCATTTCTGCTCTACTTAACCTTAATGACGACACATCTTCTTTTATAGAGAAAACTAGGGTTGCAAGTTATGAAATCACAAAACCGCTCTTGACATGTGTTCCCAAGTTTTTCAAGTTATGAAGCTTTCAGACTAGACTACTTCACTTTATGTATCTCTGAGACGCTAGTCTGCATTGTCGCTTCAGAATACTCCTTGGGGTAGATGCTTCTGAGTGCTCCTCCAGAGTGATACCAACTACTACTTCGAAGTGAGACTCCGACCTTGCCCTCAACCTGAAACTTCGAACTAGCCCAACCACTTTACCAGAGTGATTCGCACTCGCTCCGAGCTCTGCAATGGGACTCCTCAAAGAAATTTTAGTCCTAGGCTTTGCCCCCGCGCCCCAAGAAAGGGGCTCCCCGCTCCCTTCCAACCCTAACGGTGACCTGACTACAATGGTTGACCTAGGTAAAGACTCTGCATAGGGCAACAAATCGTCAAGACAATAATTGAACTCCACATATTAACAATTACCTACTAGCAATAATCGCTATAAATATAAGGAAATAGTATTAGATGCAACTGAGAAAATGTCTCACAAATAGCACTTCATAAATTAATAAGTCCCGTTAAGTCTTGTACTGTAAGTACAAGATCAATGCTTCACTCTCTCACTATCTTTCAGTGTAGATAAAAATACTCACATATATACAACTCATGCCACCAAATTTATACTTGATTGGATACAAGACACCAAATTATAACAATTATCCACTATCTTCCTTCTTTAATTGCTCATGTCAAAATGATGTGATGCATGCTTCACTCTTACATGCTTCATCCTCTTTCTCCATACTTCACTGATTAAACCCTCCCCTGGTCATAGAGAGGATATTATTTAGAGTTTTATTCCCTTCTTTCTTTCTTTCTTTCTATTACATACATATCCTAGCATGAGGAGTTGCCTTCCTTGTTTTTTTTTTTTTTTTTTTTTCTAATTCCTCTTTTGGAAGTTAAAAAAATTAGGAGAATAAAAGGGCTGCCTTTCTTCTTTTTCTTTATAGGTTAAAATCAAAGAAATTTGAATATATTCGATTTTGCACATTAAATGCTAATGAAGATCAGTTTGAAACTTCCTTTTTTACTACGTACCTTCCTTGTTCCATAAATGCATAAGGTAGATGGCTCTAAGGGCCTATTTGTTTCAAAGAAAATGAGTTAGAAAGTGCTTATTTTCAACTCATTTTCTTTCAATTTATGGATCACGCTCCTTTTTCCCAGTAGTGTGTGTCTGGGTAGCAAAAAAAGAGCTGAAAAAATTGCCTCTCTGCAACCCTACGTTTTTTCTCTCCAAATGGAGAGGAAAATTGCAAAAAACTAACAAGGTGCTGGTTGAGCTTTTTCTTTCCGGATTTATGATCTTGTTAGAATTCCAATTTCACCTTTTCTTGCCAAATAGCCCCGATCTCTATCCACTATAATAGGAAGAAAATTCCACATTGAAGCATGTGCAATCTACCATAAACCTTAATTTCACCACTCAAACTCCCCGAGCAAACACTTAGAAAAAATACCTTAATTTCCTAATTGAAAAATGCATGCAACATGAGGGCTTCGTACTCGATAATCAATCCTAGTGCTTCCCTTGGTATGCAACACAAGGACTTCCTGGGAGATTATCAATCCTAATGTTCTTCTTCATCATCCAACTCACCACGCTTTCTTAGTGCATTAATGTTGTTAGAATGACAAGTCTTTGAATGTATTTATACATTGCATTATAACATAGCTAATATCTTGCTTGATCCTTTTTAACTTTAGAAGTTTGTTAACAATTATATAAGAAATTGGGTAGAGTTATAATACACATAGGTATAACTATGTTAGGTTACACACACCATTTTTTACTACAAAAGAATTTGCTTAGTGAGATACAAACAAAATTTAGTGTGAGTGATCCCCACAAGGCGTTTAAAAAATATTTTTTTTGTGGTGGAAAGAGCTATGTGTAACTTAACTTAGTTATACTTGTGTGTTTTGCAACTCTGCCCTAAGAAATTTGATTTAGTTTTCTTCTTTTTTAATTTGTATGTTTCAAAGTTTTCTTTCAGGTTTTTAATTTTCTGTAATTTCTTTTTTCTCCATGACTTTATATTCATGTTTAGACACACACAAACACACGCCCCCTTAAATGTCCATTATCCTATGACCAAATTATCATTAAAGAAAAATGTTTTGACTAATATTATCAGTTAGTAAGCAGCCAAAACGTTACTGAAGTTATTAAAAATTAACTTTAATTTCTTCCTTTTAAATCAATGTTTCCATGTTCCTCAAGCAAAAAGAAAAAGGAAGGAGAAATTGAACAAAAACAAAAGGCAACACAGCTTGCATTTTACTGAAACATAAGAAAAAAAAATAGAAGTAAAAAATCAGAGAGAGCTTCAGAAAAAGAAAGAAAAAAGACTTGACATAAGACAACAAAGAGAGAGGAAATCGTAGCAGTAGCAGCAGGATAGAATTTAGCTGTTTTTGAAAGTTCAAACCAAGAGATGGCCTCACATCAACATTTGGAGAAAAGGCAACAACCATACAAAGCCCTTTCCACAGACGTTCTCTTCTCTTAAGACAACCACGGCCTCTCTTTACCAACAAGAGAAAAGAGAAAGAAAAAAGAAAAAAAAGGAGGCAAGAAAAAAAAAGAAAAAAGAAAAGGAGAGAGTGCAGGGATGAAACCCTAGATAGAAAACAAACACTGCCAACAGTAGTTCCTCTCAAAGTCTCAGCATAAACAAACTAAAAGGGCACATGATCCGCGATGAGGTGAGATTGAAAGAAAGAAGAAGCCCTAATAGCAACAGTAGCAGAGATCGAGATCTAAGAAAAATCCTAGAAATTAATCAAGAAGTAGCTAGCTAGCTTGGAGCTTGGCCTAGAACGGAGTAACCCCATATTTGCTGCTGCGGCCGCGTAGAACATCATCTCCTTCCTGCAAAAAAAAAAAAATCAAAATAATAATCAAGAATTAAAACCCACGTAAATAAATAAATTATTAAGGAAAAGAACTGATCTGAAGAAAAGAATTCATTTCACATCAAAACCCTAAAGGGGCAACCCAAGAAATAGGCCAGCAGGCTGGGATCAGAAACTAGCTCTAGCTAGGGTTAGGGTTTTAGGATCCCTAAGACTCCGAATATATATGTTGTGTTCTTTATAGCAAAAAAATGTTTTTTTGTTTAATGTTTATAATTTTCATTTCTAATATTGCTATTACCTGCTGGCGAAGGCCGTTCTTCTTCAGGCCCTGATCCGGCATCAGACCAAAATGGATGTGCGGAAAGTGGGCCCACTGCAAAAGAAAATTACAAAAAAATATAGCAAAAATTTGGTCCCGAGCTCTCAGTATCTACGAACTTAGAAAAGCAATTGAAGTTAATGAGTTTACATTCTTCGCGGCGGCGCTGAAGGCCTCCCGGTGCGTGATGTCAGGATTCCCTGCCTTGATGCGCTGGATTTCGTCCCTGTAATTTGCAAATTCTTAGATTTTTTTTTTTTTGGATCCTTTTGAAGGTTGTATTTTTTTTCTTTCTAACTACTCACTTGATAAAGCGATTGTAGGCCGAGGGAACTCTCTGCCTCTTCTCCGGAGCTGCACCAAGAGGGAAAAAAAAAATGCAAAAGAAAATATCAGACATGAAGAAATTGAAATCAATTATCCCTGTGCGCCTGCTGCTTCAGTCAGTGACTATAGGAAAAGACTAGTCTTTGTGCATTGTGGATCTTGGACAAGTTGCAGGTCAAGTGTCTAGAAAGACGGGAGAGTGAGAGAGAGAGGGTCAAGTACTGTTACTGCTACAGCAGCAGCCAGAGAAGAATCAATGAAGGATGAGATTGAAGTGCCGAAAATATTTACAGAAGAGATTGATCAAAGAGAGAGAGCACTTTCCTTTGTGTGTAAGCCTTTGCAGCCTTGATTCCTTCTTCTGATCAATCTGCTCAACCTTTTTTTTTTGGTCTTTAATTTCTCAATTGAAGTAGAATTTGGGGACAAGAAAGGAGTTTCACTGAAAAGAGAGTGTGTGATACTATAACTGTTCATTTTTCCTTATATTGATGCTCAAAAGCAATTTGAAAATAAGGGACGGCTGTTCTCCTCTCTGGTCTCAAAAAAGCAATAACTAAAAGGAGAAAAAGAAGAAGGTAATTTCTTCATAAAATAAAAGAAATGTCTCACGTCTGTTAACCGCCGTGTTGTTATAATGATGACCGCGCTCTTCTTGATTGGTTCCCTTCACTGGCACCGGCATCGTGCTGCCGTGCAGGCTCACTGCATCTATCAGCAGGCTCTGAGGCGGGCATGCGATCTCATCCTAACAACAAATGAAGAAGTAGAAATCAAAAACCCTAACCCTAAATCCCATGAATGAAAGGAGAAAAAAGAGGGAAAAAGGGGGGAAAAAAAATAAATTGGTACCAAGAGATTGTGATGCGGGGGAGTGACAAAGGCATGGCCGTGATGGAGCTGATTCGCGGCCGGGAGCAGCAAGCCCCTCATGTTAACAGAGAGAAAGTTGGCGCAGTGGCCGCATCGCACCGTCACGGTCTTGAACAGACTGCTATAAGGCACGCTCACCTGCAGAAACATGAGAAAAACAAGATGAAGAAGGTGCAAGAAGATCATATCATATTAACGGCAAGGAAAGAAGGAGAGGAATGTTACGGCGAGGACGGTGTCGCAAAAAGTGCAGTGAACGTAGCAGAGCTGCTCCGGTGGAGGAGGGGAGAGCTGGTCCAGAGAAAAGGCGGCGGAAGACGATGCCATTATAACCTAGCTTGCAGATCGATTTCTTCTCTCTCTAAAATCCCTGTTTGTCACACTAACTACTGGACTTGTGATTTGATGGACCAACGACCTGGATCAATGATAGAGCTTTTATTGCTTGTTCAGCAAGCTTCTCCTTCTTCCTCTTCTCCTTCTCCTGTTCACTTGATGTGATGAGTTGATTTGATGGCGGGACTGGCTGGCTACCCTTGTTGATTTGATGTGAAGATCTCTCCAACCTCGGATCTGTTGTTTTGATTTGATATTTATTTGATTTGAAAAGAAAAGAGTAAAGAAAGGAAGAATATTAGAAAAGATTGTAGGAGGGAGGAGATCAATAGAGAAGCAAAGAAAGACCAGAACTGTGTGTGTGTGTGTGTGTGTGTGTGTGAGAGAGAGAGAGAGAGAGAGAGAGACCGCACCCCCCCCCCCCCCCCCCCTCCCCCCCCCTTCTCCCAACACCCCACCAAAAACAATACCCCACAAAAAAAAGTACTTAATAATATTAAAGATTTGTAAAAAGTAAATAGAGAAAAGATAAGAATCTGAATGAATGAGTAATGGGGAATTTGTCTTGTGAGTGAAATACTGTAGGTTGGTGATGATAATGATATGCAACGAGGAATGTATTTGTGTATGTGTTGAACAAACAATATTTTCTCTACACTACATGCATGATGTTATCCAATTATGGGGGGTAAATTCTCAGAAGGAATTCATCTACACTTAAATTGTAAGCCGTTCCGACACCGCGTTATGGACTGATTTCCGATATCGCGTTATGGATATTGAGTGGGGGAAATCCCATCTCGGTGCGGGTTACGACGCAGCGCTATGGTGAAATGAAGGTCAGAACTGCCCCCTGAGTGGGGGCACATCCCATCATCAGTTTTTTTTTGTCTGCCTCAGAGTGAAAAATATCCCATCATCGGGGCGTGTGGCTGGATATACATTAGCATGTGTTAACACTTTCATACCGGGGTATATTCCGTCTAGGAGCAAACAGACGTGATCCTTTAGGTGGGGGCATATCCCATCAGTGAAAGACCATGAATCAGCCTCCGAGCGGGAAAAAAATCCCATCATCAGGCTATCTCGGATGGATGGACAACCACCCTCGAGTGGGGGCACATCCCAATGTTGGGGGGTCGTCATGGTTACCTACGAGCAGGGGAAATCCCGTCATCGGGGTGCATATTGGATGACTCTATCTGCAAAGTGTAACGAATGGAACAATACTTGTTTAAAATGCAATGCAATGAGAGGGTTCAGAAGGGTATACCATCTGAATGGGAGTCTGGTAGATCAATCGATCGTCCTATACTGAGCGATCGCATTCTGCTCTCGGGAAGGCGAGGCGTTCGTCTTTCGCGAAATTGCCTCGGGGGTCAGGATGTATTCCTTGAGAAAGCCTTATTGGATGAGCTTTTCCAAATATCTTCAGAGGGCCCAACAATGGATGGTTTAGTGACCCTTGCAATCGTGGAACGAGCAGTTCTCCTCTAACCCAATTGGTGACGGATTGGGCTAAACTAGCTTTGGGTGTCTAATTCATGGTTGTTCTTTGAAGGTGTTGAAGACTTCGTCGATCGGGAGCTTTAATGGAGTGAAACGCCCTGCTGACCTGTAGCCCAAGATTGGGCTTGACGGTGTTATGGAAAAGCGATTGCTTCTCGTAGGGAGGGTGCCCCTATGCCGATTAGGAACATAATCGGGAGCCTCGCGATTGGACTTCGACTTCGTTCTGTCCACGCTAGGCTTTGTTGAATGGTTGGAGGAAGCCTTCATTGCCTCCTCCCATTGGATTAATGACTGTGCCCGAGAGAGAGCTTTGCTCATTTTGGTGATATTGTGCTTCAGGAGATGCTTGTATAAGGAGTGAGTGACCTGTAACCCGCTGATAAACGTGAGTGCTAATACTTTCTCTCCGCAGGAGACTTTAGTTAGCTGACTTTGGAAAAAGTTGATATAAGATTTGAGGCTGTCTCCTGGCCTCATTTTGACGTAGAGGAGGTGGTACCTACTCCTTTTGGCTTCTTGGTGCGTAGCATATTGTGTGAGGAAAATCTTAGTAATCTCTGAGAAGTTATGGAGAGAACGGGGTGGTATAGAGTAAAACCACTCCGATGCCACACCGTGAAGACTAGAGGGGGAATACAAGGTATATTACCAGGTCGTTTCGAGAGTAGAGCATCATCTTGTCTTGAAAGTGGTGAATGTGCTGCTGGATTGGATCACTCGCCAGTGTAACCGTCAAAGCAGGGAGTCGAGAACTTCGGAATCTCACTCTCTTGGATGTCTTTGAAAAGTTGGGAGCCGTGAAGGAGAGTAGTCGAAACTAATCGTTCGTGAAGCTTGGCCTTTACGATCCACTTTTGGATCAGCTACTCGAGGACGCGGAGATCTGGAGATGCGCCATTCTCCGCGTCCCCTCTGCCCGCGTGAACCTGTTCTGAAGGGCGACGACTTGAGCCTGTAGTTGTTGGTTGAGCAACTTCATCTCTTCCTTTTTGTGAAGGATGTTATCACGATCAAGTTTCATCTGCTCCCGCTCACGATTTGGTTTTCTTTATTGTTCCTTCATCTACTCCTTCATCTCTCGAAGCATCTGAAATAGCTGGTCTTCATGTTGTTGTGGAACTTGGGTACTGACAGGTTGTTCCTGCAAAGTGGCATAGGCGGTACCCTTCATGAATGGTTGATTACTGATTTGCTTGGAGTTCTCGCCTCTGGCAGTCATCTTGGACTTTCCCTTGGAGGTCGTGCCACTGATCACTTTCTTGCGTAGGGCCATTGCTGATCAGGAAGAGGCTATTTGAGGAAGATCGAAGAGGGAGAGATCTTGAGCGTGAGGACTCAGATACCAATGAAAGCACCAAAAATGCAGTGGTAAATTTCTAAAAAAAAAATTTATCTACATTTTAAATTGTAACTTAGATATAAGAAACAGTAGATGAAACAATCGCAAAGACTCAGATTTTATGTGCAAACTCAATTTGGGAAAACCAAGAGAAGTAGAGGGAGAATTCGCTATTTTTTCAAAGGATTACAGTGAATTTTATAGAGAACAACTCTATTCTTCTTGCTAGGTCTCACCAGTCAAAAAATGTCTAACCCCTAAAGGTGTCCCTCTTAATATCTTATATACCCGGGGGTTAATGTTGATGATGCGAGTCATGCAGGATTCAGTAACAGCATGATCTACACGTTGCGATCTTTCATAATAGTCTGCATTGTGTTCTTGATTGCGGAGTGATGTATGTTGCTTTCTATATCTGCTTGCATTGGAATAGGAATCGTGAATCACGTTTGAAATATGAAATGACTTTGTAGTATAACAGACTCCTCAAATATAGGTGGAATTTGATGGAATTTGTTGTAGAGGCTGTCTTGTTTAGGTCAAGGGAACTGACTTCAGGAGGATGATCATCCTAGGGAGAGTTAATTTCCTCGGGAGAGAGGATGGTTTCGGGAATATTCTTAACGCTGCTCTTACTTGGAGATTTTCTTGTGAGTCTCTTCTGGAAATCCTGATGGCAAAGGACACGCATCGTGATCCTAGCGTGAATCAGATTTGACCACTACTTATTAATAACGCGCTTGATATATGGCTAACGTGCGCACTTCACTTCATTTGGGTCTAAAAACGACACACAGTGGGAGTCCTTGGGAGTGCAAACAACACGCCAATGTGTGAGACAATCCAAATTCAAAGTGATTGTGAGTGTATGTGTGGAGATGAGATGAGATCGCGCAGGTGACCCGGAATGGACAGTGAAAAATGAAAATGACGGGTCAGTGGAGTTACTAACTCCGCAGGGGAGCTGAGGGGTGAGAGTACGTACAGAGTGAGGGCGAGAAAAGCTTGTGGTCGGCATTCCCAATAAGAGGGGGAAAAAATTGAAGAGAGAGAAATAGAAAGTTGAGGAGAGAGAGAGAGAGACAGAGAGCAAAGGAGCGAGGCAGTGGGCGGCAGAGGTGGGGGAGGGGGAGCGAGAAAGGGACACTGGCATGCCCCCCAACTTTGGTTTTTTCCCTTCACCTGTTGTTTTCTCACACTATTGACAAGAGCGAGCAAAGATTTTTTTTTAAAAAAAACAAAACAACAAAAAAAACAACAAGAACTACGAGCATCCAGAGAGAGAAAGTGTCGAGAGAAAGAGAGGACATGCATGCAGCTTTACTGATCACTATTTTATTCGCTGTTGAAGCAGTCCAGTGCCTCGCGGACAATAGCATTGTACGTGTAGCATAGATTGGCTTGGCAGTGAGATGGCCTCCAGCCTGTGTCTGCGCCTCATTAGGCCCTGTTTGGCAACAGGGAAGAGGAATTGAGTTTTAGGAAATTCAATTTTAATTCTAAATGAAAAAAAAAAAATTGGAATTGGAATTGTAATCTCAATTCTAATCACTTGTTTGGTAGAAGTTAACTAAAATTGGAACTAGATCTCAAATGCTGACATGGTAGCTTTCCAATTCTCTAATTCTTTGTTTGTTTGTTAAGAAGAGAATTGGAATTGGAAGATGTCATCACCATTGATAGGTTACCTCCCAAAGTTTTCCATTTCCCAAAATTTTCAAAATAATGAAGATATGCTAAAACTATGCAAATATTCAACAATGAAATTTCAACAAAGCAAAGTAGCATAAATTGCTTCTAAGTTACTTGAGAATCAAATATTGATATTACTTCAATAAGAAGATAATAAAATCTAACAATTGTTTAAAAAGTTCAATTAAACACAACAAAAATACTAGAAGAGTTTTCCCTTTTACAAAAGAAAACAACAAAAATTTTGACATAATTTTTCCTATACAAAACTAATGAAACCTTTTCATTACACCTTATAAAATTGACATAATCTCATATTATCAATAAGAAAATTTTGACATAATGCAGCATGTACACATCATCTCCTCTATACAAAATTGAATGAAAAATGTTGACATAATCTCCCATGTACGCGTCATCTCCTATGTACCATACTGAACCAAAATTTTTGACATAATCTCTCTGTATACAGACCATCTCCCTTGTACAAAATTGAATCAATTTTTTTTGACATAATCAAACCAATCTCTACATATCCAATACCATCTCATAAAACCAACAGATTTAAAACATCAAACACCACAATCAATGAGAAATAATTGAGTGATATAACAAAATAAGAAAGCAAACTTACTTGACTAAAAGCAAACTTGCATATGATCCAAATTAGCAAGTAAATGCTTACATCAAAGTTAACTGATATTGCTTGCATCAAAGTTTTCCAAGCTTACTAATCATTCTTACATCATTTCACAAAAAATTATACCCATACACATCCATACACATCCCAATTTGTTAGCATTCAAGAACATCCAAAAAAAAAGTCTAGTTCCTGAATCTGCTTGTCCTCCCAAAAAATCACATGAAGCTTCTCCTCCCAAAAGTTCAGCTTCAACATAAAAAGATTAATTAGAAAATAATAATTGCATCAAATTGTCATTACTAACCATGTTTCTACTAAAAGAAAGAAAATAAGAAGATGAGTAGATATGAGCAAAAACTATGAAATTCGAAACTTTTATGATCCTACAAGCAATAATTAGGAAATAAGCACAAAATAAATTTTGCACGCAAACACTAATCATGATTGTACCCTTTTAACTATTTGGTGATTTAAAAAATTTAATATTGCAAATAAATACTAAAAATGTTAAATATGAAAAAGTTAATATTATCAAAAAAAAGTAATACAAATTTGCATGACTACAAAATTAACTATAAATGGGCTGTAAGTATGTGATAAGTGGGTTGCAAGTGAGTGGTAGTTGAGTTGCGTAAGTCTTTTACGAATTATCGTCCAAACAAACGTCGTAATTGTAATTGGGTTGTAAGTCATTTACAAATTACGGCCTTTTACAGCTTTTATGTCCAAACAAACAAGCCCAAGTATCTTTTGGCTTGGCTAGAAACATCTTTGCATTTTTTTTTTTTTTTTTCAAGAATCGAGAATGCTCTATCCAAGCGTCTCTTGTATAGTCCCCCGATGTGCTCATGACCAAGTATTTATTTCATTGAGCAAGTTTTGTGAGTGGAAAGTGATCATGGCTTCTCCAAACTATTTCATACACCCTACAAATTTTTCTACTGCCGCATGAGCAACATCTTCCTCGTGTCTCTTGCCACCGGAAGATGACCTTTTAACTTGCTTTCTCCTGGCTCTATTAGGACAAGTGTTTTCAAAGTGTCTTAATTTGCATTTGAGGTAGCGTTCTCCATGGGCTGCTCCTCGCTAGTATTGTTAGCATTAGATGGTTCGTCTACCATGATAGGTCGCCTCTTGTTAACCCCTTGTCCCACATGAAGACTTCTTACATGAATCTTGAGCATGGTCATTACCACACACAATTTGTAGTTGGTCAAGATCGTATGTGAGGCTAATATTTATGTAATGCTCTCTTTCTTATTTTTCCTTTAATGAAAGTAAAAGGATTTAGTGTTAAGGTATATAGGACAATCAATAATAACTAGCACTTTCTTATCAAAGAGTTAGAACTTAAAGTAGATTTACACATAAAGTAAGTTGATGGCAATCATACTCAGGTCTACAAAACAAAAACATATGCGCTTGAACAAACTTGCAGGTAAACTTAAGACATATACATATGAATTAGTAGGGAATGCAAATGGACTTGCAGGTAGTTGTGTTTGTCTAATAGGACAAGGACCACGATGCACATCTTTTAAGATCTCAGTCCTTTGGACACTAAAAATAGATATTTGTTTGGCATTAACAATTCATTTATCTAATGTTCATTAATCTAGACATAAAATTCATTTTTCAAAATTTAGTTCTATTCCTATCCCTTCTAGTGATGTACATGGTTTTGAAACTTAAATTAGCAGGGAATAAAAAGTCTAAAAAAGGTTTTCGTATTAATTCTAAAAGTCTACAAATATAATAATTTCTATGATGCAATCATAGAAACTACAAAACCTTGTTTCTTGCGTAAATATATGAAGTGATCTATATGTTTTCAAATTTAAGACTAGAGCAATAGTAATAGCAAAGAAAATTATTCCAAGGAACAAGTTTCACGCACTGAGATCGAACTGTTGGCGAGAGTCTTTTCGAAGACAATCTTCTTCTCTTCTTGGTTCCACCCAACAGTGATGCATAAGAAAAGTAATCTCTCTCCTCCTCTTCTTTAACCATTTTAGATGATTCTTAGCATTATCAACTTCGAAAGAAGTCTTAAACTCCTTGTTGACTGTGTCTGTCACGTGCTTCAATGCAGGCCTTTAAATATTTTTGCGCATTTTTGACCTAGCATAGACAGTTAAGAGATCAATGGCTAATGAGGTGCTCTAGTTCTCATGTCTTGCAACCTTCAACCATTTTCTTCCCATCATCTCCAATCTTCCTTGTTTAGAACTAGGTTCCTCACTATCCCCATCTTCCTCGTCATCTTCATCTTCCATATCATGACTAGCACTAGCACTAGAACTAGCACGTTGTGTTCCAGACCTCAGTGTCGTTGTTTGGCTAGACCCAACACAGAGATTAGGATAGTTGGCTATAATTCATTGAAGCATAACTACATCAGATGGAATCATTTTAATAGATAATAGTGTTGTGAATTCACCCACTATAGGAGGATTTTGTTTGTTAAAACCGTCCAAAAATGTCCCAGTCAAACATGTTAATGAGATTAACAAAGGGGCAAAAGGCCAAATGAAATCTGCCATCAAGCTAGATAAAAGCCAACATAAGTTGATATAAAACAAATATAGAGGAAACTTGAAGCAATATTAGTTGAAAAATAGTATTAGCATTCATTTTTTTCAAACTAGAAAACTATTAGCATTCATCTTTTTCACTTAACTTCCTAAATTTTTCTATGTGACAAATTAAGCAAGATGAGAAAGGAAGTCTACTAACAACAAGATTGGTTATGAAAATGATAGAAAAGACAAAGGAGAGAAAACAAAAAACCAACGCATTTCAAATGATTTAATTAGTCTTACAACCATCATAGAACAATTATAATAAAAAAAAAGCCATATTGTCAGTATAACAATAACAAGTTCACTTCTCAGTGTAATCTCCCTCGCTCTCTATATCACAATTAATCCTTCCACATTTTCCAAGCCATGCTGTCCCTCTTTTCTAACCTTATTTTATTGAGACATCTTCGGATTCTTGGAGGTAAGTTCCCTGCATAACCGTCTGCATGTGTGTACACTTCTGTGTGATCCTCTTGGAAAAACTCTATTTTATGATTTGCCTAATAGTCATTAGGATCGACTTGTAATATGAAATTATGAATGAAGAAGCATGCAAGTGCAATGTCCATCTGCTTTCATATGGAAGAAAAAGGTTCCTCACATAAAATTTTAAATATCCCCTTCAAGATTCCAAACACACACTCAATATTCTTCCTGAGTGAGGAATAACTTTAGTTAAAAATCTCTTGACGGTTTTGTGGAGATTGTCCATACTGCTCCCTTAAATGATAACAGGTTCGCCAATAGGATGCAAGTAATCCAGGTATTGCAGTGAAACCTACATCTACTAACTAGAACTTTTCTACAAAACAAACATGTCGAATCACTTTCCTCCTTAACGAAAGCTTACTAACTAGACTTTGTGATTGGATTAAATAGTTACCTTCAATAGTCTTTAATCCATCGGATGCAAGATGACTTCACGCATCCTTTAAGATGCTAAAATCATTTGCAGAACCCTCCCACCCAGCTAAGACATATGTGAAGATCTTATTTGGTATAGTAGCTGTAAGGTTGTTCTGTGTGCGCCGGGTTTGCGATGAAACGACCAGCCATCTAAAAAAGCACCTTAGTTGGGACTATCGTACAATCAATAAGTCTAATTCAATCCGACATAGGGCACATTGCATTAAGAGGAAAGAAAGGTTATGGAAAAAAATTTGAATAGAAAATATTGCTAAAGTTGAAACTCTACAATTGAAGTCCTAGAAATTTCAATACTGTGATGGGAAAAATCTCACTGGTTTGAGGTGGATGAATCTCCACCATAAGTGATTAGACGTTCTCTGATCAAACCTATTAGAACACACAGAGAGGGGACACCTTTCAGGTTAGGAGTACTGGTGTGGTACCGGCGTAAGACCCTCGAGCGTGAGAATCAATAGTCGAAAATAAAAGGTGGAAGGATTGAACAAAAGGAAACTGTCGGTATGTTTTAGGGTGGACTAGCACAGGAAACTACTAGTATAGCATGGTGGTATGGACTGGTACAGAGAAACCTCCAGTGTAGTGGGGTGAGTGTGTATGCTCTGAGGATTAGGGTTGCGACCCCCTTCTCGCTGGAGAAAGATAGTGTATACCTGATAAGGATGCTGGCATGGAGGCAGAATTGATGGATCATGGTACTGCATGACCTGAAGGTACTAGATTTGTTGTAACAGCCATAATCACCGGTGCTGGTTAGTTGGGATTACATGCCAGAAAATCTGCTACTACTTATAACTGCTCACGCTGGCAAGGGCGTTACACATTATGAATGCAGGGAATGAGAGATGCATAAATGTCGATGGAGATCAAGGATGATCTGTCATTGGAGCTTCAAGTTCGGAGCTGAAACCTTCAGAACAACAAGTGTCTCGGAGTGGAGAAGACCCTAAAGTGGTGAGGACTTACGATGGTAAAGGCCTCGAAGGAGTAAATGTCTCGAAATGGTGGAATGCGACTCTGGGTCGGAAACATCTTCAGGATGGAGGGCAAGTCCAGAAGGCTGCATGTGACGGAGTCTTCAACTCTGGGAGTTGGGGATATCTTAGGGGAACTCCTCGGTACTTTAGACATGGGTCATTATCCTATTGCAGGTCAAATTTTAACCACTGCAGATGTCCCCCTCTTCCCCACTTGCCGGAGCCTGCAAAAGAGAATTCGGGGGAGTGAAGTGAATCGAAGAGAATCTCAATGCCTTAAACTCACTTTTGGCACTTGTGGATAGATGAGCATTTGACGACTCTTTCCGGATCATTGCTGATCTTCTGGAATTAATTGAGCATTGTACAATTGGCTTCTAGTTGTCACATGGTTGGCTGGATTTCTCAAAGGTTGTGTCCTGCTCTCTTCAAATTCTAGCATCAATATGACTAGAATTGTAGGATTTTATGATTTGAAGGTTGCGACTGATCTTCTGCCTTTACTGTTGATCAAAAATCTTGAAAAGTGGATGGACTTTTTAGGAATTGATAGTTTGAATTGAAGGCAGTGTTACTTCTCATCATCTATAAATAGAAAGAGATCTGTGGGAAGAAATGACCTTCACTGTCTTCTCAAAAACCCTTGCTTTCGAAACTCTAACTTCTTCTTTCCTTATTGCGCTGCTATATTTTCCTCTTTTCTCTTCATCAGATGCAGAAAGGAAAAGGAGAGGGAGAAGGATGAGGAAGTGGTGATCAGGGTCTCTCTTATACGGAGTCTGGATGGTGCATTACATTAGTTGTTCATGAAGTGGCTATTACAGCACATTAGTCATCGTGACAGGGTGCCGCTATCGAGGATGACAAGTAGGATTCTTTCTTCAACTAGATCGAGTGATATGGTTTCCGAGTTGCTTGATTTTGGGCGAACAAGTTTCAACTGGAGGCTATTACCTCTTTCCTGATGGGGTGTACGAGAAAGAAGGAGAGAGAGCTTGCGCGCCGGATGTGCTGACGATCCACTCCTCTTTCTGGAGTCTAGAGCTCTCCCACAAAGCACCTCAGAGGGGATGTGGTACCATCACGTTCTTGCATGTGTTTCTGGATTTCGTATGATGTCGTGGACATTGTCGTGCCTCCTGAAGGCTCCTTGGAAGACCACATTTTGCTGCGTTGATAGGACACAGAGGCGGGGGACTGATTGATGCTTGAACCTGCATACAAAATATAACATTTTAGAACTTTAAAATAAAGAGTGCAAATGCTCAATTCTACCGCAATAGCAAGTGGCTATGCGGGTCGTGATCCACAAGGAGGGTTAGCGATAGAAGCGTTCAAGGTTTTTTATTGAAATCTTTATGAAGAAAAACGAAGGTTCTTCTTTATTTTAAGAAATAAAAATAAAAAAAGAGTTATGTTAAAGTTAAAAAGAAAGCGATAGAATGGAAGGTGGAGAAAACCAGAATGATTATTTACAAGGATATGGAAAAGGAGTGATGAAAGAAATTGTGTTGGTGATCTAGACTAAGAAATAAAAGAAAAGAAAGAAGATTAAAGAAGTACTTACCTAGTTTGGTTGATGACTTACCTGGAACCCTTGCATGTTCTACCTTACTTCGGAGGCGTTCAACGCATAAGTCATAGGATCGAGCTCAGTCCCCGTTTGCATTATATCATCAAGCCGAGTAAGAATGAAGTGATACGGATCTTGAGGAGGAGAACATCTTCATGAAGTATCGTTGGCACTCACAAAAACGTTGTTAAACTTATGCTTCTGGATTCACTTGCATTCTCATCAAAACCAAAAGAGGTGAAGTAGAAAGAGGAGAAGGAAAAGGAAAACAAAAGTAAAGAGACGAACATAAAAAAGTATTTACCTTTATTGCTTGCAGAAACAATGGAAGAAAGGAGGAGGGTACATCGGTGTCACTCTCAACATAAGCCTCTCTCTCTTACTTACATGAATCTTCATCTAACCTAAGCTTACATACAAACTAAAATTACATAAAAAGAAAAGAAAAACCTAAACTACAAAGAATGAAAACTGGACTAAATCCTATCTCTGCATGGTCGTCCCATTTTCAGTGCAAATACTGCCTTTTTATAGGGAAAAACCCAACCTATAGGATCCCGGGAAGATTGGGGGAGCAAACGCTCCCCCTAACTTGCTAACCAAGCCGCGGAAATGCGGCTTTGGCCGTGTTTCCGCGGCCAGGGTGTGGCCAGGTGGCCACACCCTGTTGGTGGGTCTCCCCGGCATCTCGTTCTGTCTTTATCTTGGGTTGGATTTGCAGTTTAGCTCTGAGATTTTGAAGAAATGGTCGTTGATCTTTACTTTAACCGATCGATTCTGAGAGGATTCTTCTCAACTGGTTTTCAACCTCTTGATTTTGCCCTGATTCACTGAGTTCGAATTAATTCTGATTTAATTCAAAATTTTGTGGGCTTTTGGGCTCATTTCTCTTCACTCTCCTTAAGGAATGGGCCTGCAAATAAATTAACATTTAATTAGGACAATGCAGATTTTATTCTATAATAAGTATGAAAATATGATACTAAATGTGCAACATTAGCGACCAATCACACCCCCATACCTATCTTTTGCTCGTCCTCGAGCAAAACAATTAAACTATACTAAGGATTATTAGACCACTTTCGCAGGTCACGCGATTGCACTGAGCATGTGCAACAAGCCGTTAAACCTCTAGGTTTCCCCTAGATTACGAGTTTTGTCTCATGAGGATTTTCAGCGGATTGCACCCACAAAATCCATAAAGAAAGAGAAATAAAGAGTTAGTATTTTCGAAAGCATTTTGAAAGAGAAAAATATTTGAAATATAATTGTAAGATTTAAGCAATCTATAAGTTATCGGAAAACTGAATTTTTCATTCCTAAACTTAATCTCTATTCAAAAATTTGTTATCAATCAAAGTAAGGAGTCAAATTGTACTTCTCATCTAGTCTATTACTTTACCCTAAGTCATATGCACCTTGTAATCGTAAAAATTTTGACGAAGGGTTCATTAACTCTAACTCTTATGCCTTATTTATTTATATATCTATATTTTGTAGTATTATTCCTTAGTTCTATTAGGCCCATGTAACGAGCCTTTAATCGATAACTCCCAAACCAAACGGTCTTAGGGCACCGGGTGAGAAAACACCCCAAGGACTTAAGGACTCGAGCAAATAAGGCCACAAAACTAAGAATTTTATTATTTGAACCCCTTTTAGGCGTGAATACTTATGCTTTATTAGGCACAAATACCCAGCTTAATCAGAAGATTTTTATATATTTTTTTTCTCAAACTTATCTAATCATCTTTCGCATAAATACTAAGGCTTGCTTAGGCCAAAGTACCTAGCTAATCAATAATTAGATTCGTTCATATTTTTTTTCTTTTTTTCTTTTTTTATATATATATAAGAAATAAGAATCTTTGTTTTTGAACCCTAAGTGTGTAAGTGTATGAAGTGTGCATATTTCATCAAGGTAAAGATCAAGACTAAATTACTTTGACAAATTTTCTTCCTAACCCTAAAAATCAAACAAATAATCTTATTTTGACCAAGTTTATGAAATACTAATTTGATTTTCCTATTCCTTAAAATTAACTTAATTTCTTACAAAAAATATGTCAAAATATTGTTTCTATTTTCAAAAAGTTTTTTAAAAGTAAAGAAAATGTTAATTTTTTTTAATAAAAAGAAAAAACTAAGTTATGTTAGAACCCTCCCCCACACCTATCTCATGCATTGTCCTCAATGTATGAATTAATGCATAGATGCATGAAAAAGAAGAAAGGGAAGGAAAATGTTACCTTAAGGTGGTGGTTCTGGTGGTGGTCTGATTGGTCCACGAAATGCGGCCCAATCGACTTTTCTTGGAATTCGGAGGAACCCACCAAAAATATCTTTAATATAACCTATTAAAATGATGTATCCATGAAAGATTTTTATTAAAAATTTAACCCCATCTAATTTTCAAATTTCATAACTAATTTCGGAGTCAAATTTGTCAACCACATCGTCCCAGAATGGAGTGTAAAAAGATAGAATGATTGACTTGGACTCAGGAAGTATAGGAACTAACACTGACTCAGGAAGGTGACTTAAGTCAAGTAAAGGTTTAGGAGTCGAAATTGGTTCAGGAAGTGGGTCCAAGTCAAGAAGTTGAAACTCAAGTCCACATTTATTTTCCAACAATAGAATGTGACTTAATATTGGTAATTCAAGTTCAAGAATGATAGGCATGGGAATCAAAACTAACTCTAAAATATTACTCAAGTCGGGTAACAAAACAGGAGTCAATATTGATTCGGGAGTTTGAACTGGATCACAGATTTGAGAATCTAGGTCACATTTCTCATTGAGTTCAATGTCATAAAAATGAGAACTTGCCAATTTGTCAATAGGATTTTCAAAAGTATAAAATTGGTCAAGTTCAATATGATCCTCAAAGATGGGTGATTCAATTTCATGATGAATAGGCACAGGATCCAATGTTGACTCGGGGAAAAGATTGAAATCAGGTGAAGACACCGGAGTCATAATTGAATCAGGAAGTAGAATTGAATCACTAAGTTGAGGTTCATGATCATATTCATTTTCAAGTTCAATTTCAGGAAAAGGATAACTTGCCAAACTGTCCATGTCACTTTCAAATTTTGGAGTTTGGGCAAGTTCAAATGATTGTGCTGAAATGGAACCTTGTGTTCCAAAACAACATGACTCTTCGGCTCTAACAGAATGGTTACTGACATCAGAACTGGTCAAACGGTGAGAACGTAGAGATTGGACCATCATATCTATGTCAGATTACGAGCGTTTTGAGCCTGGGTCATGGCTTCAAGCATCTTTTTATAGTTGATAGGTTCATTGTTTTGATGAAAAGATGAAGTGTTATCTTGGAATTGGTAGTGAAATTGTTAGTCCATCAGATTTTGTGATTTTTGTTTGGACTCACACATACTCAGTTCCAAAATTGATGATTTTCTATTTTGGACTGATGGAACTGAGTATGAATCTTGGAAATATTATGGACTAGGTGGATAAGGTGGACAAGTTGGTTGAAAATTAGACTCGAGGGGGGTGAATCCCCACTGACTCTGTGAAGAGTTCAAATTATTCTGGAAATTAGGGTTATAAGATTGGGGACATGGGTTATATTGATTCGGATAAGACCAATCTGGCACACTAGGTTGGTTAAAGTTAGATATGCCGGGTTGGTAATATTCGAAAATGAAGTCGGTGTGTAATATGGATTACTATTAAAATTGAAAAAATTGTTATTATAAGCCATATCACATAATAGAACACAAACAAAAACAAACAAATAAGCAAACAAAAAAGAAAAAAAATTCTAACCTAAGTTAGGGTAGACCTATGACCTAGACGACTCTTAACTGATTAGACTGTCCACGGGAGGTCTAATGCAGACTTTGACCACAAGCTAATCAGCCAGGTCAGGGCAAGATTGGTGGGAGGTTTTTCGTCAAAGAAGTTCCTTAATTAAATAACCACCAACCTTCGGGCTTTCGGCCCTTAATCCCTTTCCTAGACACTGATCTGGCAGGAGTCAAATTCCAACACCTTTCCCCTTAGGATAATCTCCTAATTGAGTCCGAGATGTCCCTAGGGCCAACGTCTACTCATTTTTAGTTAGGCTCGGGTTAGTGAGTATTTGGAATCTGATTTTTGGGTCAAGGAAGGGTGATTAAATCCCCACCTTATCTTGTTATGGGGTGGTGCCCTTAAGATCAGTTTGTGCAAGTGTACAAGATATGTAAACAAGATTCACTCAAAGCGATATAAATCAACTAAGAGATGAGTCCTATTCTACATGCAATGCGAACATACCTTGCTCCAGCACTCTTCAACAGTAAAGTAAATGAATTGAAAAGACACGGGCCTAAAATGCAAACGTCTAATCAATTTTTTAACTTTTTCAACAAATGTTTTACTGTTGATTTATTAGCAGGCTTTTGGTGATGGCATATAAGAAATAAAGTTGCAGAAAACTAGAATTTTGCAAAGCAAGCAGCCCTGTAAAAAAAACCAATTAGTAGTGAACTCTTCCTTGCCGCGGAAACGTGGCTAAAGCCAAGCAAACACGGCAATTCAGAGGGTACTTGGTCTCTGTTTTCTGGAACAGAGGCCTAAGACCACTTATATGTTTCTGCAATTCTTTTTTCCTGCTTTGCTTGCCCTATAACCTGCAACAGAGAAGAAAATTCGTTTTAGTTCTAAAAATTCAATAAAAATCAGATTTCAATAAAAACCGTTACCTCCCCGGCAACAGCGCTAAAATTCGATTGATGCTTGAACCTGCACAAAAAATATTAGAACTTTAAAATAAAGAGTGCAAGTGCTCAATTCTACCGCAATAGCAAGTGGCTATGCGGGTCGTGATCCTCAAGGAGGGTTAGCGATAGAAGCGTTCAAGGTTTTTTATTGAAATCTTTATGAAGAAAAATGAAGGTTCTTCTTTATTTTAAGAAATGAAAATAAAAAAAGGAGTTATGTTAAAGTTAAAAAGAAAGCGATAGAATGGAAGGTGGAGAAAACCAGAATGATTATCTACAAGGAAATGAAAAAGGAGTGATGAAAGAAATTGTGTTGGTGATCTAGACTAAGAAATAAAATAAAAGAAAGAAGATTAAAGAAGTACTTACCTAGTTTGGTTGATGACTTATCTGGAACCCTTGCATGTTCTACCTTGCTTCGGAGGCGTTCAACGCATAAGTCATAGGATCGAGCTCAGTCCCTGTTTGCATTATATCATCAAGCCTAGCGAGAATGAAGTGATACGGATCTTGAGGAGGAGAACATCTTCATGAAGTATCGTTGGCACTCACAAAAACGTTGTTATACTTATGCTTCTGGATTCACTTGCATTCTCATCAAAACCAAAAGAGGTGAAGTAGAAAGAGGAGAAGGAAAAGGAAAACAAAAGTAAAGAGACGAACATAAAAAAGTATTTACCTTTATTGCTTGCAGAAACAATGGAAGAAAGGAGGAGGGTACATCGGTGTCACTCTCAACATAAGCCTCTCTCTCTTACTTACATGAATCTTCATCTAACCTAAGCTTACATACAAATTAAAATTACATAAAAAGAAAAGAAAAACCTAAACTACAAAGAATGAAAACTGGACTAAATCCTATCTCTGCATGGTCGTCCCATTTTCAGTGCAAATATACCTTTTTATAGGCAAAAACCCAACCTATAGGATTTGGGAAGTTTGCTCCCCTAACTTGCTAACCAAGCCGCGGAAACGCGGCTTTGGCCGCGTTTCCGCGGCCACAGGTGGCCACACCCTGTTGGTGGGTCTCCCCGGCATCTCGTTCTGTTTTTATCTTAGGTTGGATTTGCAGTTTAGCTCCGAGATTTTGAAGAAATGGCCGTTGATCTTTGCTTCAACCGATCGATTCTAAGAGGATTCTTCTCAACCGGTTTTCAACCTCTTGATTTTGCCCTGATTCACTGAGTTCGAATTAATTATGATTTAATTCAGAATTTGGTGGGCTTTTGGGCTCATTTCTCTTCACTCTCCTTAATGAATGGGCCTGCAAATAAATTAACATTTAATTAGGACAATGCAGATTTTATTCTATAATAAGTATGGAAATATGATACTAAATGTGCAACATTAGCGACCAATCAGGGACATAAGATTGCTTTTTCAGGAGCCGTGGTGCAGATGAAGATGGACAACTGCTTCTAATGAACAAGTCTCTATTCAGAGCCAGAGGAATATTAATGGTGGCAGAACGGGGGAGTTTGGATCCTGATCTTTTGTACTTTTCAAAAAATGTAAATACAAAGATGACTTTTATTAGATGTAATCAAATAACTTTAAAAGAATGGTATTCAGAATAAAAATATCTTTGAAATAGAAATGTTTTTTGGAATGAAAATATTTTTTGGAATGAAAATATTATGTTTAGATCTTGCCTGGCTTTTTTTTTTACCATTGGCTTTTGGAATTAATATGACCATGTTTTTTCAGAATGTTGATCTCTACCCCTGGTATAGTTGGTTGGCAACAGGTGTCGGTGAGTTTGCCCTATTATTTTTCAATTGGGGTAATCCCATCATAGTACCTGTAATCTTTGGAGGGTTTGAGAGAGAAAATTTCTGCAGCAAAGTAGGGACTCCGAGTAGGTGATACTCTTACAGCGGAGGGTTTCGACTACCCATAGGCTAATCGAGAGGGAGCCCATAGACTGGTGCTTGCGTTGTCACCTCCTAATGGAGCACTCCCACATCAGGACGTACAAGTGTTTGGGATTCTGATGGGGACACTGCAATCAGTAGCGGAAAAGAGATGTAAACATAGGGATATAATAGAATGTCTTGTATTATTTTTGTTAGATATAGCGCAATAATGTAATGATATCATTAGAATAAAGGTGGTTCATGTTTCAGATCGTACCTCGTTCACATTTACCATTGGTTTTCAGAATGTGCCTGTCCGAAATATTTATTTTGTCTCTGACAGGGTCGGTTATCTATGGAGTGTCTTGGAGAGCTTGTGATGTTGTCTCCGAGTAGGCGTAATCCTATCACGATACCTGCAAACTTTAGAGGGCTCTGAGAGGGGGAATCCCTACAATAGAATAAAGACTCTGAGTGGGGAACACTTCCACAGCGATGGGTTTCGACTACCCGTGGGCTAACCAAGAGAGAGCTCATAGGCTAGTGCTTGTGTTGCCGCCTCCTGGTAGGGGACACTCCCACAAGAACTCTTGGACCCACAAGTCGCTCACTTGTTCCTGTAAGAACAACACACAAAAGCTCACTAGCTTGCTGAGGCTGCACCTCTACAATGAGCTCCCTCAAGAACTCTTCACAACACGAACTAGCAAGTTCGCCGAGGCTGCAACCTCTACAACACCTCAAATATAAGGGGTGGAACACTTGTGATCACTTATCTTGAACACAAAAACAAACTCTCTCAGATACAAGGATCCCTATAGGATTAATATAGCAATGGAAAGCTTAAACATGTGTGAGAAAAACCAGATAGATGTTGTAGTGAAAAACTCAAGAAATCTCTTTTGAAAACTAAGAAAAACACTCTTGAAAAATTCTCCTTTTGATATGAAAGTTAAGCCCAAAATCTTGTTGGAAAACCAGTGAGAAAGATGGAAAATTTTGGTTCTAAAACTTCTCTAAAATTTGTATAAAACTGGCCAAAAGACCCCTATTTATAAGGGTTACATAAACTAGTCGTTGGGGCTCAATACCCAAGCCAGATAGCCTGTCGGTCGATAGACCAATGGTCAAAAATCTATCTGTTGAGGGTTACCTGTCGACCAGCCGGTCGACCGCACCCGGGCCAAGCTAGGTCGGTTGATCGCTCGGTTGACCGGGCTAAACAGAGACCAAGTCTCTTTCAGTCGGTCGGCCGATCCGGTCGACCGCTGTGGGCTGTGAACGTTCTTGTGCATGTCGGTCGATTGCTCGGTCAACCGAGCCCTGGTTTGATCGATAGGTCGGTCGACCGCCAGAAGCCCAAAATCTGGGTTTTAAAGATAGGAAATTGGACTTGTAAAACCAATAAAAATTCTATTAAATCCCTTAAATTTCATAAAAATAGGTTCAATGAAAACTGTAAAGTACAAATATGTGTGATCAAAAATAAACACATATTACAAACAATTTGAACAATTTTTTAGGCAAAGCTTAAAACCGAATCCGGTATTTTTTTCAAAAATAAACTTTCTAAATGGAAACCGGATTTTTCAAAACTTATTCAAATATAAAAACAAGATATTCAAACACACTTGAAGCATAGTTGTGTATGGAAATGATCCAATACATATAGAAGATGAAATATATTTATTTTTAAGAATAAGCTCAAAATAAGTTTTGATAAATACAAATCTTTAAAACACGTGAATTAAACTCAGCAAAATAAGTCATTTAGACAATATGAAACAACAATGTATATGAATAGAATCCAATACACATGTAAACTCGTTTTGATGAAGTCTATGCATGAAACATAAAGATGTATTTTTGAAGCTCAAAACCAAAATCGAAACTAAAACTATTTCTTATGAAAACGATATGTAAATTTTGTGTGTGTATGAACTTGAGCAATTCACAACTAATCTATCATTTACATTTTATCTAAAATACAAATCTTAAACTTACAAACACTAAGACTCAAGTCTTGAAAATCTTCTCTTAAAATCTTCTTCTCCAACTTGACTTGATCCAAATATGATTCATAAGCTAGACTCCTCTTTGAGTACTTGATGTGAACTTGAAGCGCGAGCTCTTAAATCAACACATGCAAACTTCAAAACTTGACTTCGAATCTTTTATTGAAGTTAAACACCGACTAAGATCTTGATAAATATCTAAAACTATATAAACACGAAATCATTAGTACTATAATTACATGAGTTAATCATCATCAAAACTAGAATGATGGGTCTTTGGGCCAATAATCTCCCCCTTTTTGATGATGACAAAACTCATGGAGTTTATATATGCATGGATTATAGATAAGCTTCATAGAAGCTCCCCCTTAACTCATACATAGCAAAAACAAATAGATATTCAATGAAGCACATAACGAAATATTAAGCAAACATAAATATATATGCGTAAATAACAAATATTAAACATGCATATATTAATTCTAAATCACTCTCCTCCTTTTTGTCAATTCATCAATAAAGGGGTAAAGAAAAACTAGTCAAAATGTATATGCGATATAAATCCATGAAAATGAGAGACGTTAACTCCCCATGCATACATGCATTACATGAAGAAAGAGATGACCAAACCCTAATTCATATAAGCATAATATGCAATGCATAGAAAGAGATGTTAAGCTCCCCTACACACGTGTACCATATATAAAAAAGAGGTCAAGCTATTCTTTATACAAAATACACTCAACATAAATCTATACTTAGACAAGATGCTAAGCTCCCCTTGTATATAAGCAATACATATCAAAACAAATTTTAAAAATTGATTAAAACAAATTTGATACTACTTAAAACAAATTTTGAAACTACTTGTAATCAACGAAAGAAATTTTGATACCACTTGTAGTTGGCCAAACAAATGTTGATACACCATTTGTAGGTAAACATAAATATTATAGATAAACATCAACATGAAATCATTTTAAGTTTTAAAGAATTTTTTCTCCCTTTTTGAAATAAGCACAAAATTAACGCATAAGCTTATAAAGATATCAATTGAAAAATAATTGACATTAAAAACCAAATTAAGCTTATTATGAAATAATTTGTGCTATAAAATATGTATGGACATTGTTAATCTTAGCACAAGAAATCATATATATATGTATGTATGGAAATATCACTTAAAATTTGATGCATATATATATAAGAAAATAAATATGAGTATACAAAATAATGAAACAATATGAAGATCATGTGTATAACTCATAACTACCACTCTATCATCACATGTTTGAAAGATATTCAATAGAAGCATACAAGATATGGTCGCCCAACCAACCGCCCTTAAAGAGTATAAATTTTCAAAAATAAAGTATTAAAAATAGTTGTAGATTAAAAACACTACCAAGTGAAGGATAAAAGACTAGTTTAAAATAGTCATGAAAACTAGTTAAAAATTCTTCAAACATGAATCAAAATCATATATCTCATAAAATATACTAATTACACAAAAATTACACTCAAAATCTTTGAAGCATAAAAACATGTACTCATGAAAATAAAGTCATGAGTAAACATAAAGATGAGTGCTCAATAATCATGTGAATAACATGTTTATGAAAATAGAACAATAACACTAAAAAATAAAACTCATATGAAATTCTTTTTCACAAAAATATGATATATCATATAAACATGTAAGAATCATCAAAACTAGGATATACAATATACAATCAAATATAAAATGAGTGCACAAAAGAAATAAAGCATGATGTGTATGTAACTCGAAAATTGTACATGTATAACACAAGTTTTAATAGAATTGTATATCAACATATGATATAAGCAAATAAATCAATAAATGCTTTAACTAAAGCATATAAAAACATAAATCAACCAAAGAAATAGGCATATAAATTCATTTAAAAATACAAACACTATTTTCAAAAATACATGCATAGCTAGGCAACCAATCAACTCAACTATAAGTACAAAATAACATATGATAGAGTCTAGGTTACTTCACTAGCATATTAAAAATATTTAAGAGTGGAGGATGAAATGGTTATCAAAATCAATATAGACAATCTATTTCTCCAAAACACGGTGGTCATCCCACCAAAACTCTTTTGATAGCGATGTATCCAATGCTGTGTCCCTCAAGCTCTAATAGCATCTACTATCAAGGCATCAATCCTCTCACATTTTGTGAGAGCCCACACCTATATCAAATACAAGTGGTGGAGATTTTAGTACCCATATCTTTTTGGGTCCATGAGGGTTAGCAACATATGGAACCTAAACATTTTTATTTGCAAAATTTAAAGAATTAATTCTATCAAAACAAAATTTTGCAAGATGGCCTTGTGGCCACAATGTGTACATATGTATACTCTAGCATACATATGAGTGGTATGTGTATGAGCATGGTGTGCATGTGTATGCCATGTAATATGTGCATGCTTATGTGTAACTTGTTTCTTGCGAAACATAGATTCCAATTTACTATTATTAAATGCAAATTGGCTCAAAATGGAGCCCAAACAATCAATTTTCTTTTTCAAGTCATGAATCTCATTTTAATCAATAGAGGATAAAGCAATATTAGCATGAGAAATATGATCTTTTTCACATTGGAAATAGAAATATTTTCTTTTTCTTTCAAAATAATTTTCTTCTTTAAAGAATCATTTTCTTTCAAAATAATCTCTTTTTCTTTTGAAATAGAATCTATTTTGTTTTTCAATGAATTGTTTCCATCAAAAATAACATTCAATTTTGAAGACAAGAAAACATTTTCCTTTTTCAAAAATTCATTTTCTTTCAACAAAGTTTCAAATTTATTTTCAAAAGAGTCATTTTTATTTAACAAAGAATTGTTTTCTTTCTTCAATTTTTTATTTTCAGCTTTTAACAAATTATATTTTTCAAGAAGATTTTGATAAAACATAGTGAGATCATCATATGACATGTCATCATCTTCATGAAGCTCGGATTCAGAATTTATCTCAAGGGGGTCATCCCCTTGATCCATGTAACGCATGTTAGAAGTAGCACTTCCTTTATCCAAGTCACTCTCCTTGTAATATTGCATTTGTTCACGAAGGGAGACAAGAGTGTTTCATACTACAAAAACCGAATAAAAGTTAGCAACCCTAGATAAATATTCTTCATATAGGGTTGACTTTAAGGTATAGATGGCTTTTGCATTAGCCTCAAGGTATTTTCCATTAATAAAATATGAATCCTTAATAGTGACAAAATAAACATGAATTCTTAGGGCTTTAAGATACATAGACATCTTAACTTTTCAAGTTTGGAGGTTAAGAGTGTCAAACAAAGAAGGAGCAAGAAAATCCATGTGTGTGTAAAACAAATATTGTGATTAGTAAAATAATAATCTTTAACTCTAAATTTTTAGTTCCAAATCAAGAGCACCAAGCTCTGATACCAATTGTAGGTCACCTAGAGGGGGTGAATAGGTGATTAGCTAATCTAATGTAAAACAAATGCGGAATTAAAAACTAATTATAATAATTAATACTATTATTCTAACACACAAAGTATAACCGAAGAGCAAAGCCGAATTCCCAGTGAAGGGCTCTGGACTATCTCCTCAAGATTCCTCTAGATTAAGAGTTAAGGTATCACTATAGCTCTCTTGGTTGAATACTAGTGTGAGCAAACAATCTCAAGCATGTATATCAATTAAGCACAAGTATATCAAGCATATAAATATGTTAACAATAAGAACATGTAAGATATAAACACAAGTGAGAGAGAGAGATGAGCAATCACAAACACGGGAGATTTGTTTCGAGGTTTGGGCCACATGTTCTACGTCCCCGCCTTCACCACTATTAAGGATTTCCACTACAATCGATCCCATAAGATCACTCGGTGCCGCAACACCTACAACGAGCTCTCTCAAGAACTCTTGGACCCGCAAGTCCCTCACTTGTTCCTGCAGAACAACACACGCAAGCTCACTAGCTTGCCGAGGCTGCACCTCTACAATGAGCTCTCTCAAGAACTTTTCACAACATAAACCCGCAAGTTCGCCAAGGCCACAACCTCTACAACACCTTAAATATAACGGGTGGAACACTTGTGATCACTTCTCTTGATCATAAAAACAAACTCTCGCACATACAACGATCCTTATAGGATTGATATAGTAATGGAAAGCTCAAACTTGTGTTAGAAAAACTAGATAGATGTTGTGGTGAAAAACTCAAAAAATCTCTTTTGAAAACTCAAGAAAAACACTCTTGAAAAACTCTCTTTTTGATATGGAGTTAAGCCCAAAATCTTGTTGGAAAACCTCTGAGAAAGATAAAAAAACTGGCTCTAAAATTTCTCTAAAATCTTGTATATAACTGGCCAAAAGACTCATATTTATAAGGATTACAAAAACTAGTCGTTGGGGCTCAATACCCAGGCCAGATAGCCTTTCAGTCGACCGGGGGGTCGAGCGGCCAACTGTCAAAAAACTGTCTGTTGAGGGTTACCGGTCGACCGGCCGATCAACCGCACCGGGCCAGGCTAGGTCGGTCGACCGCTTGGTCGACTGGCCAAACAAAGACCAAGTCTCTTTCAGTGGTTGACCGACTCAATCGACCGCTGTGGGCTGTGCACGTTCTTATGCACGTCGGTTAACTGCCAGAGATCCAAAATTAGGTTTTTAAAGATAGAAAATTAGACTTGTAAAACCCATAAAAATTCTATTAAATCTCTTAAATTTCAAGAAAATAGGTTCAATGAAAAACTTTGAAGTATAAATATGTGTGATCAAAAATTAACACATATTACAAACAACTTGAAATATTTTTAAGGCAAAGAATTTAAAGCTTAAAATCGAAACTGGTATTTTTCAAAAACAACCATTCTAAATGGAAACCGGATTTTTTTTCAAAACTTGTTGAAATACAAAAAAGATATTTAAATACATTTGAAGTATTGTTGTATAAGAAAATGATCCAATACATATAGAAGATGAAAAATACTTTCTTTTAACAATAAGCTCAAAATAAGTTTTGATAAATACAAAACTTTAAAACACATGAATTAAACTCATCAAAATAAGTCATTTAGATAATATGAAGCAACAATGTATATGGATAGAATCCAAGACTCATGAAAACCATGTAAACTCGTTTTGAAAAAATCTATTCATGAAACATAAAGATGTATTTTTTGAAGCTCAAAACAAAAACGAAAATTAAAACTATTTCTTATGAAAACGGTATGTAAATTTTATGTGTATATGTTTATGAGCTTGAGCAATCCACAATTAATCTATCCTTTACCTTTTTAGGTAAAACACAAATGTTAAACTTACAAACACTAGAACTCAAATCTTAAAAATCTTCTCTTGAAATTCTTCTTCTCTAACTTGACTTGATCCAAACATAATCTATGAGCTAGGCTCCTCTTTGAGTACTTGATGTGATCTTGAAGCGCGAGCTCTTGAATCAACATGTGATAGCTTCAAAACGTGACTTAGAATCTTTTGTTAAAGCTAAACACCGACTAAGATCTTGATAAATATCTGAAACTATATGGGCACAGGATCATTAGTATTATAACTACATAAGTTAATCATCATCAAAACTAAAGTGATGGGCATTTAGACCAACAAGCTGATGCTTGCGTTGCTATCTCCGAGTGGGAGATACTCCCATAATGGGACGTACAAGCATCAGAGAAGTTGATTGGGTACACTCCCATCAGTAGGGTGGCACAGAAATAGTTAGGAGCAAAAATACATTTTTTTATTTCATGATTGAGCTTTAAAGAAAATACAGGGAGGTTATTGGTTGAGGTACTTCCTTTTCTCTGTAGGAGGAATCAGGTAACTCAATCACTTTATAGTAAGTGATTGTATGTTGTGGTTGCTTAGGAGGTGGGGCACTTGGTTGTCCTACACCAAAAGCTACCTCAGGGGTAAGAATGTACTCTCTGAGGAAGTCTTGTCAGATAAGTTCTTTTAGGTACCAATGGAGGCTACTGTAGTGGATGGTCTTGTGTTTCTTACTGTCATGGTAGGAACATTACTCCTTTGCTCTGAGAAGTGCAGGGTTGTGTTTAATCGTCTTCGGGCACCTTACCCATGGCTACTCTTTGATGGCACTGAAGAAACCTCCTCGATGGAGAGCTTCAGCGGGGTAAAGTGTTGTTTCGCTCTGAAGGCTCGAAGTGGATTCAGAGAGAGAATCGGTAACACCTGTTTCTTGAAGGTGGGTTGCCCCCAATTCTAGTTGCTAGCATGGGTCAGTATCTTATGCTGGGAGTTTCTCTTCTCTCTGCCATGGCTGTATTTGAGAGAGTGGTTGACTGAACTCTTCATAGACTCCTCCAAATGAATATAAGGCTGGGACCGAAACATGACTTCACTCATCCATGTGACGTCATACTTTAGCAGGTGCTTGTACATGAAATACATCTAGAAGGGGGTGAATAGGTGTACTAGCTAATCTAATGACAAATGATACGAAATTAAAAACTTAAATGCAACACACTATGTGTAATCAAAAAGTGTAGCCGAATTTTCAGTGACGGGCTCTGCACTATCTCCTCTGGATTCCTCTAAATAAGAGTTGAGGTGCTATATGAAGCTCTCTTGGTTCAAAACAAGCATGGGCAGACAAACAATACCAAGTATGTATGAGATATGAATAATATAAAGCAATGCAAGATATAAGAAAGATAGAGTTTAAAGATAGCGGATCAAACGCAAACACCAAGATATGTTTTGAGGTTCGAGCCACTGCTCTACGTTCCCACCTTCACACAAAGGATTTTCACTATGTCCACACAGGACCAACCTCCACCGAGGAATTTACAAGTACAAAGTTAGGAGTACACAACTCCTCTCTCCAACACAACCACCTCTATATAAGAGACAAGGCACAAAGCTAAAACAACAATCACCTCTACACAAGAGAGATAAAGGTACAAAGCTAAAACAACAATTACCTCTACACAAGAGGGATAAGGCACAAAGTCAAACAACAATCACAATCACCTCTGCACAAGAGGGATAACCAAAAACTCAAAGCACAACCACCTCTACTTTAGAGGATACGCACAAAGCCAAAGCAAAGGAAAGATTATAACTTAGTGATCACAATAGACCACAAACAACTATTGGTGATCACAATAGACCACAAACAATATTTCCCACGAAAATAAGATCCTATAGATAGGATAGAGAAGATAGCTCAAGTGTGAGAAAACAAGGTGTTTGGAGAACTAATCACAAAGAAAAATTCTTGGGAAAAGTACTAAATAAAGATAAAAATAAAGATCCAAAAATCAATTTCCCAAAGACGCTATTTTTCTTTGATTTTTTTAACCCTTGAAAACAAAATAAAAATAAATCTATTTCCATAAAAACTCTTTTCAAACTTGCTGCAAAACTCTTAGAAGATGGGAAGAGAAGCTCACTAAAAATGTTGCAGAAAATAGCCCAAGAGAAGGCTTATTCATAGCCTTTCAAAAAACTAGTTGTTGGCATCCAGAAAAGGTCAGAATTGACCTTCCAGTCGACCGGCCTGTTGACCGCCCAACAGTTATATTTTTGACCGTTGGCGCTCAGGTCGACCGCCCAGTCGACCAGGCATAGCTTGTCGGTCGACCACCCGGTCGACCGGTAGTACCTGAGAGTGAGGTACTTTCAGTCAGTCGATCGCCCAGTCGACCAGCCTTCTTGGCTAGCCTTGTGCACGTATCTTGTGCATATCGGTCGACCGGCCGGTCGATCAACCTTTGGTACAATCGACTGGCCAGTCGACCGACAGCTGGTTCTGGCAGAAATTATAAGACTTGAAACTTAGATAATTTAACTCCAATAAAATCTCATAAATTGTCATAAATTCTACAAAAATAAGTTCTTGTTAAATATTTGAAGAACAAATATGTGTGACAAAAATCAACACATATTGCAAACTATTTGAACTATTTATGATATAAATATTTGGCCTTAAATAAAAACCGTATTTTTCGAAAATCAAACTTTGAAATGGGAATCCGATTTTTTCAAAACTTGTACCAATACAAAAATATGATATTGAAACACATTTGAAGCATATTGTATATGGATAGAATCCAATACACATGTAAATGATATATCTATGTTTTTGACATGAAATCTAAAAATAAGTTTTGTTAATTACAAAACTCTAAACACATGAATAGGATCATCAAAGTAAGTTTTTCTAAATATATGAAGTATATATGTATATAGATGAAATCTAATATACATTAAACCATGTAAACTTTGTTTTGATTCTATCTATTCATGAAAACCATATATTCGAAAACCAAAAGCCGGTTAAAATGAAAACCAAACATATTGAGCTTGTGTGTGTGAACTTGAGCATATCAACACTTGTCCATCTTACACTAGATCTAAATACAAACTTAAACTAGATAAACCGAAGTCTTCTTGTAGAACTCCCCCAAGCCGACTTGAATCAAACACGATCTAAAGAGCTTGACTCCAATAGAGTGCTCGATGCAATCTTGACGCGTGAGCTCTTGAATCTACATGTGTTAGCTCCCAAAAACTCTTTTGTTGAAGCTAAACACTTACTAAGATCTTGATCGTAAATCTGAGACTATATAACCACAAGATCATTAATACTATAACTATAAGAGTTAATCATCATCAAAACTAGAGGATGGGCCTTTGGGCCAACAATCTCCCCTTTTTTGATGATGACAAAACTCAGAGAGTTATATATGCATGGATTAAAGATAAGCTTCATAGAAGCTCCCCCTTAACTCATGCATAGCAATAAGCAAATAGATATTCAATGAAATGTATAAACCAAACTCAAACATATATGCATACACAAAGATATAAACATGTGTATATAAACTCTCTAAATTCTTCTCCCCCTTTTTGTGAATTCATCAACAAAGGGATGAAGACAATCAAACAATAAAGATGTATATGCGATATACATTCATGAAGAAGAGAGACAATAAGTTAGCTCCCCATGTATACATGCATTACATGGAGAAGGAATGATTAGACCCTAACCCACATAAAGCACAAATATAATGTATAAGCGGAGATGTTAAGCTCCCCCTATACACGTGTACCACATAAAAAAGAGAGGTCAAGCTCTACTATATGTGTAATACACTTCAACCTGAATCTATATATAGAGGAGTTGTCAAGCTCCTCTTGCATATAGGCAATACATATCAACAAATTTTAAGACAAAATTTTTCATCATACTTAAAACAAAATTTTAAAATTTCTTAAGTCAACATAACGAATTTTGATACCAATGAAATCAAATAGTAGTTAACAAAAAAAAAAGTTGGTACTACTTAAAAAAATTTTAAGATACCAATAGTATATTTTGATACCAATTAAATACCAATTGAGATCAATGCATAAGCTTGTAAAGATACCAATTAACATTTGGAATAAAATTAAGCTTACCATAAAATATAATTTGTGCATTAAGAATGAAAAGATATTGTAAAACAAGCACAATCAAATCATACATATGTATATATGAAATTGAAAATATCATTGAAATTGATACTAATTGAATTTTAAAGATACATATATAAGAAACACATATGAGTATACAAAAATAAAATTCCTTTAAGATCAAGTGTATAACTCATACCTACCACCCTTTACATGTACAAATTTTAAAAGATATTCAATAAGGGTATACAAGGTATGGTCGCCCAACCATCCGCCCTTAGATGAAAGAGGTTTTCAAAAATAATGAATTGAAAATATTTTAGCATAGTTTGAAAACTCTACCAATTGAAGAATAAAGACTAGTTTTAAAGATAATTTTAAAAACTAGTATGAAATCCTTCAAATAAGAAATAAAACATGAATATATCCATAAGAACATGAAAATCACACAATGATTGACACTCAAAGAAGCAATAAAGCAGATATATTCTCATGAAACAAAGATCATGGGTAAACAAGATATAGAGTATATAAAAATTATGTAATAAGCATAATCATGGAGATAGGCAATAGAGCTAAATGAAATTCCTTTTATCAAAAGAAAGAAATCATCAAAACTAAATACGCTTCAAGATATATGTATGTTTTGTTGAAACTAAAAGTATACATACATATCCCAAACATAAACGAATGCATAATAAAATATTGCATGAAAAGCAAGTGACTCTAGAATAGACATGTATATCTAATAATTTTAGAAAAAAGTGACATATACATAAAGATAAACATATTTTTATGAAAACATGTACAGAAATAGGAAAAATAACTATAAAATAAAGAATCATCAAAATTAGGTTATACATGTACATGTAATGAGTATAAATGAGCAATGAAGACAAATACATAATAACCAAGTGTAGCTCACTACTTGTACATGTATAAATACAAGTTTTAACGAAAATTTAAATAAGTAATCAAAATATGAGGTGCAAAAACATAAACAAGCATAATCATTAGGGTAAATGCACGTGCATTAGAGATGGGATATACACAATAGCAAACTATAGTAAGAACACAAAAATAGTAGTCCATATAAACATGGGTGTATCTCAAATATCATTTATGTATATCTCAAATCTAATTGACATTGTATTTAACATAATGAACATAGAAAACCAAAACATGCTAAAAATCAATCAATGAGAGCATGTAATCAAAATGGGAGTTAGAGATAGTAAACAAAATTAATAGGGCATGTAGGTCTCCAAACCATGGTGATCCTCCCACCAAATATCCTTGAAGGTGATGCATCCAATGTCGTGTCCATCAAGCTCAAACGCATCCACCATCAAGGCACCAACACTCACGTCAAGTGAGAATCCACACCTACATCAAATACAATTGGGGTAGATTTTGGGTCCCACACTTTCTTGGGTCCATGGGGGTTAGCAACTTTCCTAACTCAAATAAATTTATTTGCAAAATTTGAATTATGTATTTTATCATAATAAAACTTTGCAAGGTGGCCCTTCTGTTCACAATGTGTACAAGTGTACAGATGAGCATACATAGAATCATGTGTGTGAGCATGATGAGCATGTGTGTACCATGGTTTGTGTGCATGAATATGTGAACTTGTTTCTTTTGAAATATGGATTCCAATTTCTTGTGATCCATAGCACATTGGCTTAAAGTGGAGCCCAAACAATCTACACTCTTCTTCAACATACATATATCATTTTTAACATTAGAAGAAGATGTGGAGCATGCAATAGAAGCACAAGATGCTGAAGCTATAATATCATGATAAACATGAGAATCTAAATCATTTTTCAAAGAAACCTTTTCTAAAGAAATGCATTCTAATTCTTTAGAAATTAAAATAATTTTATTCTTTAAAGAATGGTTTTTTTTTGACACAAAATCAAGTCTTGAAGACAAGTCATCATTATTCTTCAAAACAATATCAAAATCATTTTTATTTTCAAAATTTCATTTTCCTTTAAAATAAGGTCAAGTTGGATTTTCATGGAGTCTCTTTCACTTGAAATCTCAACCCTCTCTTGCAAAATCATATTAAGATTTGAAACCAAATTCTTATTTTTTTTTAATTTAAAACTTTTCTTTTTCAAAAGTTAGCATTTTTCTAGTAAGTTTTCACAAACTATAGATATTTTTTCATTTAAAACATCTGCATCCATGTTAGCATCACAAGAAGAACTAGCACTATCATCTAGATGAGTATCTGAATGTATCTCAAGGGAGTCAATCCCTTGGATCATATAACAAGTTTCGTCAGACTCATCCACCAAGGATTTCTTCTCTACATAGTTTATCGTCTGTAGCTCGGGAGAGATCAATGTGTTCCACACTGCAAAAGTGGAATTACAATGAGAAACAATAGAAAGATAATATTTTCTAAGTGTGTGCCTAAGTGTCACTAAGGCTTGTGCATTGGCCTCTACATACTTGTCATTATCAAGATAAGATTTCTTGGTAGTGGCAAGGTAAACATGCATTCTTAGGGTTTTAAGATATATTCTTATCTATACTCCACATATCAATGTTGGTAATATCATACATGGGAGGGGTAATGAAATCCATGAGTGTATAAAAAATATGTGTGCAAATACAAATCTAGATTAGTAATCTAAGATCTTACTCCTAGGTGGTTAAACATAATATCAGGAGTGTAGGCTATGATACCAATTGAAAAACACCTAGAGGGGAGGTGAATAGGTAGACTAGATAATCTAATGACAAATGATGCGAAATTAAAAATCAAATGCAACACACTATGTATAACCAAAGAGTGTAGCTGAATTCCTAGTGATGGGCTTTAGACTATCTCCTCTAAATTCCTCTAAATAAGAGTTGAGGTTCTATATGACGCTCTCTTGATTCAACACAAGTATGTGCACACAAACAATACCAAGCATGTATGAGATATGAACAATATAAAATAATACAAGATATAAGAGAGATAAAGTTTAGAGATAATGGATCAAACGCAAACACCAAGATATGTTTCGAGGTTCGAGCCACTGCTCTATGTCCCCGCCTTCACACAGAAGGATTTTTACTACGTCCACACAGGACCTCCCACGAAGGGAACCTCCATCGAGGAATTTACAAGTACAAAGTTAGGAGTACACAACTTCTCTCTCCAACATAACCACCTCTACACAAGAGGCAAGACACAAAGCCAAAACAACAATCACCTCTACACAAGAGGGATAAAGACACAAAGCCAAAACAACAATCACCTCTACACAAGAGGGATAAGACACAAAGCCAAACAACAATCACAATCACCTCTACACAAGAGGGATAACCACAAACCCAAAGCACAACTACCTCTACACTAGAGGAATAGGCACAAAGCCAAAGCAAAGGAAAGATTACAACTTGGTTGATCACAATAGACCACAAACAACGCTTGGTGATCACAGTAGACCACAAACAATATTTCCCAAAAAAATAATATCCTATAGATAGGATAGATATGATAGCTCAAGCGTGAGAAAATAAGGTGTTGGAATATAAATTACAAAGAAAAATACTTGAAAAAATACTAGATAGAGATAAAAATAAAGATCCAAAAACCAATTTCCCAAAGACTCTATTTTTCTTTGATTTTTTAACCCTTTAAAATAAAATAAAAATAAATCTTTTTGCCACAAAAACTCTTTTCAAACTTGCTGCAAAACTCTTATGGGAAGAGAAGCTCACTAAAAATCTTGTAGAAATAGCCCAAGAGAAGGATTATTTATAGCCTTTCAAAAAACTAGCCGTTGGAAGTCAGAAAAAGTCAGAATTGACCTTCTGGTCGACCGGCCAGTCGACCAGCGACCAACGATCATATTCTGACCGATCGCGCTCCATTCGACCGCTAGGTCGATCGGGCATAGCCTGTCGGTCGACCGGTAGTACCCGAGAGTGGGGTACTTTTAGTCGGCCGACCGCCCGGTCGACCGGCCTTCTTGGCTGGCCTTGTGCACGTATCTTATGCACATTGGTTGACCGGCCGTTCAACTAACCTCTAGTACGGTCAACCGTCCGGTCGACCTCCAGCTGGTTTTAGCAGAAATTATAAGACTTGAAACTTAGACAATTTAACTCTAATAAAATCCCATAAATTCTCATAAATTCTACAAAAATAACTTCTTGTTAAATATTTGAAGAAGAAATATGTGTAACAAAAATCAACACATATTGCAAACTATTTGAACTATTTGTGATATAAAATATTTAGCCTTAAACAAAAACTGTATTTTTCGAAAATCAAATTTTGAAATGGAAATCCAATTTTTTCAAAACTTGTACAGATACAAAAACATGATATTGAAACATATTTGAAGCATATTATGTATGGATTGAATCCAATACACATGTAAATGATATATCTATATTTTTGACATGAAATCCAAAAATAAGTTTTGTTAATTACAAAACTCTAAACACATGAATAGGATCATCAAAGTAAGTTTTTCTAAATATATGAAGCATATATGTGTATAGATGAAATCTAATATACATTAAACCATGTAAACTCTGTTTTGATTCTATCTATTCATGAAAACCATATATTCAAAATCCAAAAATCGATTAAAATGAAAACCAAACATATTGAACTTGTGTGTGTGTGTGTGTGAACTTGAGCATATCAACACTAGTCTATCTTACACAAGATATAAATATAAACTTAAACTAGAGAAACCGAAGTCTTCTTTTAGAACTCCTTCTCTAAGTCGACTCAATCCAAACACGATCCAAAGAGCTTGACTCCAACGAGTGCTAGATGCGATATTGACACACAAACTCTTTAATCTACATGTGTTAACTCCTAAAAACTCCTTTGTTGAAACTAAGCACCTACTAAGATCTTGATCATAAATCTGAAACTATATAACCATAAGATCATTAGTACTATAACTACATGAGTTAATCATCATCAAAGCGATGGGCCTTTGGCCAACAGTGCAGAGGGTGAGAGATCTGTAATCCACTAATGAATACGAGTGCAAATATATCTTCACCGTAGTTGGGAACTTTGTCAAGATGGCTATGGATGTAGTCAGTGTAGGACTTAAGACTGTTACCATACCTCATATTGACAGAGATGAGGTAGTGGTTGTTATTCTTAGCCTTTTGACGGGAGGTGTATTGACTCGACTACCTCCTCAAAGTTATGGAGAGAATGTGGCAGTAGGGAGTAGAACTAATTTGAAGCCTCGCCTTTCAGACTGGACGAAAAGGTTAGACAAATGCGGTTGTCATTGCGGGAGTGGACTATCTTCTTATCTCGAAAGTGTTTCGTATGGTGAACTAGGTAGCTTGCTCTATAGTAGTAGTCAAAGGTTGGAGCTGCGAACTTCTTTAGAAAGTTGTACTCTGGGATCTCTTTAGAGAGAAGGGAGTTAGAGAGTTTGGCAACTGGTAGCATAGGTTCTCTATGGGACTGTAGCTTTGCCTTCTGGATTCGCCTCTGGACCAGTTCTTCAAAAGTTCTGATGTCGTAGAGCTCTTTGATCTTTCCCAAGTCTAACCGTATTAAACCTTTGTTTGGTAACGAGCTGAGACTGCTTCATTGTTGAAACTATCTTCATATGTGGGAGACATTGGTCTAGGCCGCCTTATATTCATGATGGGTCCATCACTTTATGTCTCTTCAACTCCAGGTTCGTCCAACGGTTATGCCTGAGTGCCTTGGAGGAGGAGGATTCGAGCTTGGAGTTAGTCATTGAGTTTGTTGGCCCAGAAGCCCATCACTCTAGTTTTGATGATGATTAACTCATGTAGTTATAGTTTACTAATAATCTTGTGTTTAAATAGTTTCAGTGATTGATCGAGATATTAGAAGGTGATTAGCTTCAACAAAGGAGTTTTGGAGCCATCACATGTTGATTCAAGAGCTCACGCATCAAGATCGCATCTAGCACTCGGTTAGAGTCAAGCTCGTTGGATCGTGTTTGGATCGAGTCGACTTGGAGAAGGAGTTCTACAAGAAGACCTCGATTTATTTAGTTTAGTTTATTTAGATCTTGTGTAAAGGTAGATGTGTTGATATGCTCAAGTTCACATACACAAGTTTAAAGTTTATTGGTTTTGGTTTTTAGTTTAACCGATTTTAAATTTCATGTCAAAAATATAGATATATATCTTATATGTATATTGGATTCTATCCATATACAATATGCTTTAAATTTGTTTCAATATCATATTTTTGTATTTACATGAGTTTTAGAGAAAACGGTTTTCCATTTCAAAAATTCAAGTTTTAAAAAATACAGATTTTGTGTTTAAACTAAATTTCAATATCACAAAAGTGATTCAAATTGTTTGTAATATGTGTTGAATTTTGATCACACATGTTTGGTATTCAAAGATCTTATAAGAACTTATTTTTGTGGAATTTATGTGATTTTATGGGATTTTATGAAAGTTAAAAAAACAAGTTTTCAATACCCTTAGTCCCTAGCCAGATCAGTTGGCGGTCGACCGAGCCGATCGAACAGACTAGTGGTCAGTCGACCGGAGCGGTCGACCGATGTGCACGAAGACATGCACATGGCCAGCCAACTCGGCCGATCGACCGCGCAGTCGACCGATTGAAAGCACCCACTCTCTGGTGTTGGCCGATCGACCGGGCGGTCGACCGGAAGTCATTTCTGACCTTTCCAGACTGCCAACGGGCAGATTTTTGAGAGGCTATATATATGCCTTCTCTTGAGCTATTTTTAGCAAGTTTTTTAAAGAGAAATTTTTTTCATCTTTACAAGTGTTTAACAGTAAGTTTTTAAAGAGTTTTTGTGCCAAAAAATTTATCTTTATTTGTTTTAAAGGGTTGAAAAAATCAAAGAAAAATAGAGGATTTTGGATATTGATTTTGATCTTCATTTCTATCTTATTCTAGTTATTTTTCCAAGTATTTTTCTTTGTGATTTGATTTCCAAACTCTTTATTTTTCTCACACTTGAGATATCATATCTATCCTTTCTATAGGATCTTTATTTTGTAGGAAAATTGGTTTGTGGTTTAGTGAAACCACGAAGAGTTGTAACCCTTTCTTTGCTTTGGCTTTGTGCCTTTCCCTCTAAGTGTAGAGGAGGTTGTACAATTGGGTTTGTAGCTATCCCTCTAAATGTAGAGGTGATTGTGGTTATTTGGCTTAGTGCCTTATCCCTCTACTGTGAGATGATTGTTATTTGTCTTAGTGTCCATCCCTGTAGTGAGAGGTGATTGTTGTAGTGTCTTGTCTCTTGTGTAGAGGTTGTTATTGTTTAAGAGAGGAGTTGTATTCTCTAAGTTTCTATTACCCAAATCCTCAGTGGAGGTTCCCTGTGTGGGAAGTCCTGTGTGGACGCATTAGTGGAAATCCTTCTGTATGAAGGCGGGGACGTAGAGCAGTGGCTCAAATCTCGAAACATATCTTATTGTATGCGATTGATCTACTATCTCTAAACTCTCTCTCTCTCTCTCTTATATCTTGTATTAATTCATATTACTCATATCTTATATGCTTGGTATTATTTGTGTGCCTCACTTGTGTTGAACTGAGAGAGTTTCATATAGCACCTCAACTCTTATTTAGAGAAATTTAGAGAAGATAGTCCAGAGCCCGTCACCGGGAATTCGGCTATACTCTTTGGTTACACTCAGTGTGTTGCAATTAGTTTTTTAATTCTGCATCATTTGTCATTAGATTAGTCATACACATATTCACTCCTCCTCTAGGTGTATTTTCAATTGGTATCAGAGCCTACGCTCTTGATATTTGGCTTAACCACTAAGGAGTGAGATCTTGGCTAGCTAATCTAATATTGCATTTGCACACATATAGTTTATACACTAATAGATTTCATGACCCCTCCTATGTTTGATGTTTCTAACATCAATGTATGGAAACTTAAGATGAGTATGTACCTTAAGACCTTAGGAATGCATATTTACCTTGCTATTACCAAGAAATCCTATCTTGATAATAACAAGCATATAGAGGCCAATGCACAAGTTTCAGAGGCACTTGGATGCACTCTTGATAAAGAATATCTTATGTTGGTTTCTCAATGTGATTCCGCCTTTGCAGTGTGGAATACTTGGACCTCTCCAAAGCTTCCAACGCCAAACTATGTGGAGGAGAAATCTAGTGGAGACGAGTTCGACCAACCTTACTATATGGTCCAAGGGAATGACTCCCTTGAGGTAAACTCAGAAGCTCAACTAGATGATAGTGCTAGTTCTTCAGGTGATGATTATATGGATGTTGATGCTTTGAATAAAGAACTTTCTATTGTGTGTGAAAACTTGCTTGAAAAATATAAAGTTTTGAAAAAGAAAAGTCTTAAAATAAAAGAAGAAAATAAGGATTTGTTTTCAAAATTTAATATGCCTTTGCAAGAAAGAGATGAGATTTCAAATGAAATGGATTCATAGAAGTCCCAACTTGACCTTGCCCTTAAGGAAAATGAACTTTTAAAGAATAAGAATGATTGTGATAATGTTGTGAAGAAAAATAAAATTTGTCTTCAAAACTTGATTTTGTTTTACAAGAAAATGAAACTTTGAAAAATAAAATTGCTTTAATTTTAAAGGAATTAGATTTGGTTTCAAAGAAAATACATCTTTGAAAAATAATTTATCTTCTCATGTTTGTCATGCTAATAATTGCTTCACCATCTAGTATTTCTATTGCATGCTCCACCTCTTCTTTTATTATTGAAAATAATATATGTGCTCTAAAGAAGAGTGTTGATTGTTTGGGCTTCACTTTAAGCCAATGTGTCATGAACCGCACACGGTTGGAATCCATGTTTCACACGAAACATGCTCCTCCTATGCATGCACACAAACCACGGCATATACATGCTTCCCACGTTCATGCACATAACACTATGTATGCTCATGTGTACACTTGTACACATTGTGGACGAAAGGGCCACCTTGTAAAGTTTTGTTATGATAGGATATATAATTCAAATTTTGCAAATAAATTTGTTTGGGTTAGGAAAGGTGCTAACCCCACTGGACCCAATAGAGTATGGGTACCAAAATTCACCCCTATTGTATTTGATATAGGTGCGGGCTCTCACTTGACGTGAGGGCATGGTGCCTTGATGGTGGATGCTTTTGTACTTGATGGACACTACTTTGGATGCATCACCTGCAAGGAAGTTTGGTGGGAGGACCATCATGACTTGGAGATATAGAGACTAGCCCTAATGATTTTGGTAACTGTCTCTAACTCCTATTTGTTTACATGCTTTTAGATTATTGATTTTTAGCATGTCATGTTTTAATGCTCATTATGTTAAACGCCATGATAATTAGACTTATGACATACATGTATAGTAATTAAGATACACCCATGTTCATATGGATCCATATTTTGTGTTCTCATTATAGTTTAACTATTGTGTATATCATCACTCTAAAATATGTGCATTTAGCCTAATGATCATATGGTTGATGTTTATGATTTTGTACTTCATACTTTGATTACATATTTGGATATAACTTTCATTAAAACTTGTGTATATACTTGTATAACTAATGAGCCACATTTGATTTTTATATGTTTGTCCTTGATTGCTCATTTGTACCCATTAGATGTACTAGTATAGCCTAGTTTTGATGATTCTTGCATTTCAACTTGTATTCTCTATTTTTTTTACATATTTTTCATGACAATATGTTTAGCTTCATGCATATATATTAATTTTGTTTAAAACTTTAGATATATATGTATACCCTTGAGTCAGTTACTTTTCATGCAAATTCTATTATGGACTCATTTGTGTTTAGGATATGTATGTATACCTTTAGTTTTAGACAAAACATACATATGCCTTGAAGTTAGTATTATTTTGATGAAAATTAAATTTTTATGCATTTCATGTTTACAAAGGAATTTCATTGAGCTTAAATACCTTATTCCATGATTTTGTTGATTACATGACTTTCTACACTCTATATTTGATGTTTTACTCATGATTTGTTTTCATTAGTTTATATGAGCTTTATTGCTATTTGATTGTCGATGATCGTGTGATATTCATGTTTTCATAGATTCATTTATGTTTTATTTCTTTCTTGAAGGATTTCGTACTAGTTTACAAGATTATCATAAAACTAGTTCGTATTCTTTAAATTGGTAGAGTTTTTCAAACATGTTAAAAATATTTTCAAATCTTATTTTTGAAAACTTTTACCCTTTAAGGGCGGCTGGATGGGCGACCATATCTTGTATGCTCTTATTGAAAATCTTTTTAATATGTGCATGAATAGGGAGGTAATTATGAGTTATATATTTGATCCTCATTATATTTTCAATTGATATCACAATTGATATTTTTATGTTTGTATACTCATATGTGTTTTCTATATATATATGCTTAAAGCTTCAAATAGTATCAATTTTGAATTGTATTTATATTTTCATACATATATATATGATTTGATTGTGCTTACAATATCTTTACATCTTAAAAGCTTGATTTGCTCCTTAATGTCAATTATTTTTCAATTGGTATCTTATACAAGCTTATGCATCATTTTTATTAGTATTTCATAAAGGGGAGAAAAACTCTTGTTTTACTTTTCAATCGATTTTATTTTCAATTGGTATTTTACTCCCACTCTTTATGATAAATTTTTGGGTAAACACTAAAATCAATAATCTTAAGTGTCAAAATTGGTATATGCTAACATTTTCAATATTGGTATCAATAATCTTAATTGTATTATTCTCAATTTGGTATCTTTATTGCAAAATGATTTGTATTTCTAAAAATTTGGGTTGTAGTTTTAATCGATTTTTACTTTGAATTGGTATCAAAATTTACAATATATATTTCAATTGATATCAAAAACGTACAATATTTCATTTTCTATTTATATCAAAAATTTACAAGATATTTTCAATTGGTATCTTTTGTTATCATAAAATTTTTGTTTATTTTCAATTGGTATATAAGTTGGTATCATAATGTTTCGATATATACATTTATCATAAATTAGTATATTTTTCAATTGGTATATAATGCTTTGATATATATTGCTTATATGCAAGGGAAGCTTAATATCTTCTCCATATATAGATTCATGTTGAGTGTATCTCATATTGAGGAGCTTGACCTCTCTTCTTTATATAGTACACGTGTGTAGGGGGAGCTTAGCATCTCCTTTTATACATTGTATATTATGCGTTATATGATTAGGGTTTAGTCATCACTTTTTCATGTAATGCATGTAAGCAGAGGGAGTTAACTCTACGTCTCTTCTCTTCATGAATGTATATCGCATACATATCTTTATTGTTTGATTTGTTTTCGCCCCTTTGTTAATGAATTGATAAAAAGGGGGAGAAGGAATTTGAGAATTTATATATGTATGTTTATTTATTTTCTTGTTTAATGCATATATGTTTTGTTTATGCAAAAAGGGGAAAAGTATTTATGCAAAAAGGGAAGAAGTATTTGGAGAATTTATGCATGGTTATTCCTCAATTATACATATATGTGTTGTTTGTTTCATGCATTTCATTGAATATATTTATGTTTATTGCTATGCATGAGTTAAGGAGGAGTTTCTATGAAGCTTAACTTTAATCTATGCATATATAACTCCATGAGTTTTGTCATCATCAAAAAGGGGGAGATTGTTGGCCCAGAGGCCCATCACTCTAGTTTTGATGATGATTAACTCATGTAATTATAGTTTACTAATAATCTTGTGTTTAAATAGTTTCAGTGATTGACCAAGATATTAGCAGGTGATTAGCTTCAACAAAAGAGTTTTAGAGCTATCATGTGTTGATTCAAGAGCTCGCGCGTCAAGATCGCATCTAGCACTCGGTTGGAGTCAAGCTCGTTGGATCGTGTTTGGATCGAGTCGACTTAGAGAAGGAGATCTACAAGAAGACTTCAATTTGTTTAATTTAGTTTGTTTAGATCTTGTGTAAAGGTAGATAGTGTTGATATGCTCAAGTTCACACACGCACACACAAAAGTTTATAGCTTATTGGTTTTGGTTTTCTGTTTAACCGGTTTTGGATTTCATGTCAAAAACATAGATATATATCTTATATGTATATTAGATTCTATCCATATACAATTTGCTTAAAATTTGTTTCAATATCATATTTTTGTATTTACATGAGATTTGGAGAAAACGGTTTTCCATTTCAAAAATCCAAGTTTTGGAAAATACAGATTTTATGTTTAAACTAAATTTCAGTATCACAAAAATGGTTCAAATTGTTTGTAATATGTGTTGAATTTTGATCACACATGTTTGGTATTCAAACATCTTATAAGAACTTATTTTTGTGGAATTTATGTGATTTTATGGGATTTAATTGAAATTAAAAAGACAAGTTTTCAATACCCTTAATCCCCAGCCAGATCAGCTGGCGGTCGACCGAGCCAGTCGACCGGAGCGGTCGATCGATGTGCACGAAGACATGCACATGGCCAGCCAACTCGGCCAGTCGACCGACTGAAAGCACCCCACTCTCGGGTGCTGGCCTGTCGACCGGGCGGTTGACTAAAGGCACAACGGTCATAAATATGACCGTTGCGCTGGTCGACCGGGCAGTCGACGGAAGGTCATTTCTGACCTTTTCAGACTGCCAACGGGTAGATTTTTGAGAGGCTATATATATGCCTTCTCTTGAATTGTTTTTAACAAGTGTTTTGGAGAGCAATTTTTCCTAATTTTATAAGTATTTAGCAGCAAGTTTTTAAAAGAGTTTTTGTGTCAAAAAGATTTATCTTTATTTGTTTTAAAGGGTTGAAAAATTAAAGAAAAATAAAGTATTTGGGATATTGGTTTTGATCTTCATTTCTATCATATTCTAGTTGTTTTTCCAAGTATTTTTCTTTGTGATTTGATTCCCAAACTCTTTATTTTCTCACACTTGAGCTATCATATCTATCCATCTATAGGATCTTTGTTTTATGGGAAAATTGATTTGTCGTTTAGTACGCCCACCAAGAGTAGTAACCCTTCTTTTGCTTTGTCTTTGTGCCTTTCCCTTTACGTATAGAGGAGGTTGTGCAATTGGGTTTGTGGCTATCTCTCTAAGTGTAGAGGTGATTGTGGTTATTTGGCTTAGTGCCCATCCCTCTAGTGAGAGGTGATTGTTGTAGTGCCTTGCCTCTTGTGTAGAAGTTGTTGTTTGAGAGAGAAATTGTGTAATTCAAGTTTGTATTACCCAAATCCTCAGTGGAGGTTCCCTGTGTGAAAAGTCCTGTGTGGACGCATTAGTGGAAATCCTTCTGTGTGAAGGTGGGGACGTAAAGCAGTGGCTCGAAGCTCAAAACATATCTTGTGTTTGCGATTGATCCACTATCTCTAAACTCTCTCTTTCTTATATCTTACATTGGTTCATATTGCTCATATCTTATATGCTTGGTATTGTTTGTGTGCCTCACTTTTGTTGAACCAAGAGAGCTTCATATAGCACCTCAACCTTATTTAGAGGAATTTAGAGGAGATAGTCCAGAGCCCGTCATCGAGAATTCGGCTACACTCTTTGGTTACACTAAGTGTGTTGCAATTAGTTTTTTAATTCCGCATCATTTGTCATTAGATTAGCCATACACCTATTCACCCCCCTCTAGGTGTATTTCAGAGTTGTCTCAATGCATCTGATTCATGAATGGCATTCTCATAACCAAGAGCTACTGCTCTCGATCGAGATTTGACCGGGCTTGTTACTCCTTTATCTGCTCCTTCATCTCAGCAAGCATCTAAGGATTTGGCCTTTGAATAGCAGTGGTTGGGCACTGGTGGCTATCCTTTGAGATGAGGAGGATCCGATGTTTTCAGAGGCGCACTCATGATTGGAAGCGTGTAGGGGCCATTCCCCAGTGTTGATGTTAGTTTCACCCTTGGACGAAGCATCATTGTGGATGATTGTTTGCTTCTTGGGCCCTGTTGATGCTAGGGTAGAGGCTTTTTGAGGAATGTTTGTTTGGAAGGGAGGGCGATCTCGAGTGTTGATTCAAAATCTCAATGAAAGCACCAGTTTGTAGTGGAAAAAATATCCCACTAGTTTATAGTGGATGACTCTTCACCACAAGAGATTGGATGCTTGATCGGGGAAAATCATCCACGAAAAGTGTCATTTTGAAATCAAGAGTTAAAGTGTGCGCGCTTTGGCTTTCTCGATACTTTCGTTATAGCATAGAGACTAAACGGGTCGAATCCACAGGGCGGGAAGCGATAGAAGCTTTATCGGTATGTTCACGTGTGTATGTTAACGGTTCTTATGTTTTAAAGAATGAAAAGAAAAGAAAAGAAAATAAAGAATGAAAAGAGAAAAATATGGTGAAACACGAAGAAGTGGGAAACATAGAAAAAATAGTTTTTGTGATTTTTTTTGTATATCTAAAACAAAGTAAAAAGAGAAAGAAAACTCATGGCTATTAACTACTAATGGTTCCACTAACAATGCTAACCTTTTAATGATAGTTACCTCACATGTATCCTTAGTCATCACTAGTCCTTAGTTCAAGAGCGTTTTAAAGCATGACCCATAAGATAACTTTCACATCCTAACTCAACAAAACAAGTGCAAGATGCACTTAAAAGACAAGCATAGAATAAAGTAGAGTTAGCTTGTTAGAGAGTTAGGATGTTGGAGTGTTAGATTCCATCATCACGAGTCATCAATGGCTCTTGCAAGAGGAAGACCAAGTAGAGACTATTAGATTCATGTGGATTATCAAGTAAGAAGTTAGCAAGTTAATGGTTAGTAGTTAGTTGCAATGAGAGAAAATTAGCTAAACATATAAAAGGAGTTAGAGAGAAGAAAACAAGGAGAGATAAAGAGAGAACCTTTTAGAGATTGTCACCTTCCATATAAGCACTCTTGCTCATGTACTACTCTCTTTCTCCTATTACAAGATATACAAGAAATAAAAAATATAAAGAAGAAAGAAGAAGAACAACTAACTTAAACTACCCTTAAACTACAATGTGGAGAAGAAAACCTAAAAACTATCCTAAAAACTCCTAAAAACTCCTCTCTCCTGGTGTTCTGTACATCCCAGTGTATTTATAGGCGAAAGGGGACACCAGAGAAGCTGTACGGAGCCGCGCGTTAAATCACAGTGTGCGGCTCCATAACATTATCGCGAAAGCGGCATTTGCCGCTTTTTTGCGGCAATGCTGCCCCCTCGCTTGTCCCCCTGTCGGTTGTTCTTCCTGGAATCCATATTTAGGCCCCCAGTTTTGATGAAACTACCCTCCAAGGTCAATGGCTATTCTTGTAGGCTTTTAATCACCAATTAAATGGAATTTTGGGCTTCTTCTTCATTTCATATCATGGACCTAGAAATATGCAAGAGAGATATTATTAACACGATTAATATTAAATAAATGTGAAGATGTGGTATGAAATATGAAATTTTAGAGACTAATCAACGCTCCCCAATCAGACCTGTCAAAGCACAGAGAAAGGGGACACCTTTCAGGTTAAGAGAACCACTGTGGTGCTGGCGTAAGACCTTCGGGCGCAAGAATCTATAGTCGAAAAGGAAAGGTGAAAGGACCGAGCAGAGAAAACTACCAGTGTATTTTGGGGTAGACTGCACAGAGAACTGTTAGTGTGGTGGTATGGACAGGACAGGGAAACTTTTAGTATAGTGGTGTAAGTGTATATGCTCTGAGGATTAGGGATGCGACTGTTGACACTCTAAAAAAGATAAGATTCCTAACTGGCCTGAACGAGGTCTAACTTGTTGACATCTACAAAAGACAAGTGGCAGATAAGCTGAGGCCAGTTCTTCACCCATCTCAAAGGGGACGAATCAGCAACTTGGACTCTACTGATCCAGTGAAGTAGACAGTAAGCCGAGATCATCCTTAAAAAGCCCGTGAGAAGGCCCAAGCAAGTCCAAGGACACTAAGTTAGCTCAACACTTAGTCTCGTAAGAGCCCACGAGATAAGTCTCGCATGAGAAACCAAAGTTGCTTAGCATCGCAGGAAGCTCCTTCACAGCCTCGCTGTGAGCTAACTTATAGCTTCGCCCGGAAATGCTCAGTTAACTCCGCAGAAAATTAACTTCGCTCGAAGCCCCATGCAGCCGCGCAAAAGGTTGACTGGTAGTTTCGCCACAAGTCTTACCCAACTCCATTAAAGAGCTTTCTTTTAACCTCGCCAGATGCTTCTCCCAGCTCCGCCATGAGCTTAACGCAACGACTCCGCTGCGGGTCTTTTATGGTCACCTTTGACCAATCAAATCTCTAGATGAGATCAAATCTAATTGAGATCAGATCTAATTGACATCAAATTTGGCAGTTGCTTGCCATAATCTTTTGACTCTCCCAATCGGTGAGAAGATCAGGGGAGATCTTTCAGTTATTTGGAAAGAATCAAGGGAGTATCCCTCATTTAGCAGAGTGGATCAAGAGGTCAGCACTACTTGCTATTCCTAGCTTCGCGAAAGTTGTTTCTAGCCTCGCGGCGAGCCTACTTTTCAGATGTAAAACAGATTGACTCAATCTATTTCCAGATTTTCAGGGCAATTATACCCATATTCCACCTCATAAATAGCCTACCAAAGACATACAGAGAGGAGCCTGGGAAAAAAGAGAGGAGAGACAGCAAGGATAAAGAGGAGATCGGAGATCTACTCTCTTACTTCCAAGAATTCAAAGAATTACTTCTCTAATCAGGGTGCTAATACCCTAAAATCTTCCTCCCTCTAAAGGAACTCTGGAACCAGGTAAGAAGGAATCCAAACGGAGGCAGCTCGAGAAGTAACAAGAGGGCTCTACCGACCTACTGTTCTCCGATT